>CAJPIZ010001314.1:0-17326 GCA_905368565.1 Medioppia subpectinata | reverse complement strand
TTATTATATACAATGATTCCAGTCTTGTATTATCTTTGATATATTTTTTGGACAAACCCTTTGCCAGTAATGTTAAGCAATAATATTTAGAAGTAATTGACTCGAGATATTTGGACAAAAAATTACACGGAATTCGAGGCTCAATTGATAACTGGGCAAAACAGAAAAACCGTCGCTTTACAGACCTTATTATCTTAAGTTGTCTGTCAATTGACATGTTATTGATATCAGTTTGGCTCAAATTGAGACCAAACGAGTGCTGAATTATAGCAAATTTATTCATACATAGAGTAAACGCCGGATAATACTCGCCCGACATCTCATACCTGACATTAGTTGTGGTTTTGTACGAAAAATATAGTGAACTTATTTGATATGATTGATAAATGCATCCAATTATACACAAAAGTCGTGAAATTATTTTAAACATATTTTTAAACATTTTTCCCATCATTTTTACCCTCAACACTTGCTCTTCAATTGTGTACAAAGTATATGAAAGTAATACAAGTTATTTTACATTAATCATATGAGTCCTATAAATAATTCAAAATTAATTGTCCTTTATTCTTATGTTAATTTATATATTAAGATAACAAAATACGTCATATGTCCTTTTTTAGACCATGTTAATTTTCTACATATAGTATAAATGTACTGTATTCATGATAATATATTCTATTAACATTAGAAATATTTTCCATATTTACAAACTTAATTATAATAAATTATTTTTTATATTTATATCTATTATGAAATAACTATCGATTAAATGTAATAATAAAATAGCATTAATTGAGAAATAGCTATTTATTATAATTATTAAATGCACATGAACAATTATTTTAATAAATCAAGGGGCAATGAACAAAATTTGGACTATTATTGTTACCTTCAATGACCGATATCAAACATGTAACATATAATTAGAAATACGTTTATAAATTAATTATAATATTATTCAATATAATGGAATATAGTTACGCAACAAATTAAATATTCAATACTTTACTAATGCCGTACATTATGTCAGTTTTTAACGTCCAAAGGGGTTTAAGTTTAATATTATGTTCAATCATTATCATAGCATTGACCATTGAATTAAACATGATAAAAATTGTGATGTACATATATTTTAATGGTAATGATTGAACCGAATGTTCAAGATTTAAAAATTTTTAGTTGTAATCATTACGTGAAGGAAAAATTTAAAATCAAAGTTAATAGTAAAATGTTATATCGAAATACTTTACATATTACTTCAGTTAGTACTTTAATGATCAATTCAGTTAATTCTAATAATGTTGGGAATATATGTGTTACTTTTTACAATATTGTGTTTAGGAATAGTGTTAACAAACAGTTTAATATTATTATTATTGTAATGTTTGAGATTAGTTGTATTCTTTTGTTTTAGGCATTTATTATATATTTTAACTTTTAGAAGCATTTGTTCGCAAAGTTGAGTGAATACTAGAAAAGTGAATCCAAAATAAAGACTTAATAAACTTCCCATTAAAGTAAAGTACTCTTCAAAAGACATTTTGAGAGATATCTCGTATACAGTCGTCGGTTCGGTCGGAAACTTAACGTTGATATTCAAGGAATCACTTAAAAATTTCATGCTTTCCATGCGATCATCAATAGTATAATAATGTTGACTACACTCTACTCTATGACTGCATTTCAATTTACAAACATTTTTCATAAGTGTCTCATTCCTTGTCTCCGAAAAGCGATTATTCGTATAGTTATAGTTATATTGTTTAGTGGTGTTATCATGATCACTATAGACTATATAATTTCTCTGTACTTGGTTGTTTTGCAGTAAATAAGTTTCAAAAAAACATTGATATTCGCATTCATGTCTTGTCTGTCTTTTAACGCATTCGTTTGAGTAGTGGTTTACTTTGTATATCAATAATGTTTTCCTATATCTTATGTTATAAGCCGTGGTATTTCTGTGCAACAGAATTGTATAACCCTTTCTGTTGGCGACGAGAATACGTTCAAATCGCGAGTGAATGTGAAAATAAACAAACTTTCTTTGTGACCACTTATCCATTGGTATTCTTATAGCCAACGATTCCAATCTTATGTGATCTTTGATATATTTTTTGGACAAACCCTTTGCCAGTAATGTTAAGCAATAATATCTACAAGTAATGGATTCCAGATATTTGGACAAATAATTGCACGGAATCCGGGGATCATTTGATGATTTGGCGGAACAGGAAAACCATCGCCTTATAGATGCTATTATTTTAAGTTGTTTGTTAATTGACATGTTATTGATATCAGTTTGGCTCAAATTGAGACCAATTGAGTGCTGAATTATAGCAAATTTATTCATACATAGAGTGAACGCCGGGTAATACTCGCCCGACATCTCATACCTGACATTAGTTGTTGTTTTGTATGAAAAATATAGTGAACTTATTTGATATGATTGATAAACGCATCCAATTATACACAAAAGTCGTGAAATTATTTTAAACACATTTTTGACAAATTTTTCCATCATTTTTACTCTCATTTATTCTGACACTACTTTGTCCTTAAATTGTGAATAAAGTAAAAGAAGTTATTTAAATATTGATCATAACTTATGATTCATAAGAGTTGCATAAATAATGCAAACTTAATTGCCCTATATTCTTATGCAAATTTACATATAATGCAATAATAATACAACATATCAATGTAATTTTATGTTATATTACATATAATAATATGTTATTTCCCTTTTCCATCATGCTAATTTTCTACATAAGTTTATAACATGTTTGTTACTGCATTTATAATGACATATCCAATTAACATGTGAAATATTGGCAATATTCCTAATAAATTATTTAGTTTTTTTACTTATAGTTATTATGAAATAATTATTGATTAAATGAAATAATAAAACGGTTTGTATTCAATACTTGAATTGATAAATTAATCAAATGACCATAATACCATAATACCCTGGGCAAAATTGCAAATACAGTACAAGTTGTGCATATAAAACACACCTACACTTCATACTACTGTACGCTAACATCCAATCGTATGAATGAATGCGTAAAACACGTGACTTTGTTGTGAAAAGTTGTGAATGAAATGAAAAGTTTGTTTTGGTTTTGAGTTCAATAAATATGATGTGATGTTTGAGTGACAATGAGCTGACCATTGATGACAAGCAGTGATAATGAGTGATAACATGCATACCATCGATGACTACAGGCGTCTGTACGACAAGTCCATCACAAATAAGACCGACTTTTGGCGGCGAATGGCCGACACATTTGATTGGCACACAATCGCTGGCCATTCGCCCCGTTTTGGCCACAATTTTGACACTTCTTCGGCACCCATTGACGTCCATTTCATGAGCGGTTCCCAAACCAATGTCTGCCATAATCTCATCGATAGGAACATCGCCTTAGGCTTCGGCTCACGAATCGCTTACCACTGGTTTGTGTCCACCAATTGATCCGCTCTTATAATTGTTGTGGCATTTGATTGAAGGGTTGGCCACGAGTTTGAGCTGAATATGTCATTGACTTATAGCCAACTTCGGGATCAGGTCTGCAGATTTGCTAACGTCTTGAAAGGGTTGGGCCTTAAAAAGGGCGACACTATAATCAACTATACGCCAGATTTGATCCAAACGGTGATCTCGATGTTGGCCGCCATAAGGCTGGGAGTGGTTTACGCTAACACTGTATTTATGACACCATTTTTGGCCACAAATTGTCTCATTTTAAAACATGTTATTTCTTTGCGTAACCAACAGTTCCCGGGATATTCTGCCCAATGTTTGGCTCAACGTATGCTTGACTTGAAGTGTAAAGTTTTAACCACTTCTGATGTCTATTACAGTTATAAACGGTTTAATGATTTGAAACAACACTCAGACCAAGCGATTAGGATTTGTCGCCAAAAGTATAACCCTTTCAACAGTTTTATAGCTGTTTGTCTTAAGTTGTCTTTCATTTCAATAGTAATCACGAAATCAAAGCCAGAATTTTTATCAAGTATTTATCGGATGGAAACTATGGCCCGAATATTAGTGATTATAATAGCGATTTGGACCCAAGACTTGATCACTGGTGGCACGACTTGATTGAAAATGCAGACACAGAGTGTCCACCCGTTTGGGTCGACTCCGAAGATCCACTTTTGTCATATTTTCAAGGTTTTGGTCTAAAATAAAATTAATAATTTACTTTTAATTAATCCATATTTGTATTAATTCAGTGGAAGTACTGGCAAACAGAAGGCTATCGTTCATTCCAGCGGTGGTTTTATGGTAATGAGTGCTCTGGTATTCAAACACGCCTTCAATTACGCGGACGGAGATGTGGTCTACTGTTCGGGTTGTTTGGGTTGGATTACCGGCCAATTCAGTCATGTGTTCGGATCGCTGGCCAACGCGGCCACAGTTGTGCTGTCGGAGGGCTCGCAGACGTACCCAACCCCTGGCCGCTGGTGGAGAATCATCGATGAATACAAAGTGAATATATTTTACGTCAATCCGACGGATATCAGAAATTTGAGATCATTTGGCGATCAATACCCCAATGACTACCCAATGGCTGACTTGAAAGTGATTGGAGTCGTCGGTGAGACCATCGATGGCGAGACGTGGAAGTGGTTGTACGAAGTGGTCGGACGTCAACGATGTCCTATCGTTAACACGTATTTCCAGAGCGAAACGGTTTGTAAATAACCATTTATTTAATAATAATAATAATTTCATTTATGTATTTGAAGGGCTGTCCGATTATATTCCCGATTCCGGGTGTTATTCCCATTAAAGTGGGATCTGTTTCGCTGCCATTCTTTGGCGTCCAACTCGTCATTATTGATGAAAATGGACACGAGTTAGAGGGAGAGGGAAACGGAACTCTTTTGATTAAAGTAAATAAATTGAATGCATTATTGGGTTAATGTAATGAAACAACTATTTATTATAGACTGCCTTTCCATCGATCGCCAGAACTCTTTACGGCGATTATAATCTCTACGAAAAGACATCTTTCCACAAATATCCTAATTATTACTTCACTGGCGATGGTATGTATTAACACGAAAATTAATCGCAGATTTAGCCCAATGTTTACTCAGTGACTGATTGACAAACATTGAACTCCAGGCGCCTATCGAGACAAAGACGGCTATATTTCCATCACCGGTCGAGTCGATGATATGATAAATAAATATTCATTGCTTATATCTCCGTCTGAAGTGGAGTCGGCTGTTATGGCTTGCGATGAAGTGTCTGAAGTGGCAGCGGTTCCCACACCCGATCCAATCACTGGCAGTCATATCTGTTGTTTTATTACTTTGAAACCCAATGTTATCTGCGATCGAATCGTGGATATTGTCAAACAGAAAGGTATTGTTTTCAATGAGTTTTGCCAATATATTTATTTATATTAATTACTTAATTAATGTATTTTGACAGTTAATGAGAGGATAGGCGTCGTTGCGATTCCTCAATATGTGTATTGTGTCAGAGCTTTACCTAAGAATAAATCTGGAAAAATAATGCGAAAACTATTGACTAAAATGGCTATAAATGACAATAATTTGGGCGATTTGTCAACTCTTATTGATCCGTCAATTATTGATGAGATTAAAGCCATTTGTGTTCAATAATTTCATTAATACAGTAGAATTTTTTATTAATTCATATAAAGGTTGTTTATATTTTAAACAAATAATTTAAATATACTATTTTTAAAGTAATAATTACAATACATTAACTTTAGATTTGTTTGTTTGTAATGTTTTAAACATTAAATGAAATGTAATAATAAATGGCATAAAATTACTAATTCATTCATTATTTATAGTCAATTGATTGCATTTAATCTCAGTTTCAATTGAATTACACTTTTATGCCAACAATTATTACATAACTATCAAAATTTTAACAATGGTTTCGAAAATTTTGAAATTTATTTNATTTTAACAATGGTTTCGAAAATTTTGAAATTTATTTTTAAGGTTTATATGTTTTTCCAGGACTTTTATCCAAAAAAACAATTTCAGCTGTCTTTCCAAGACTTCTTCACCACAACTATCACTCAACACATCCACTCAACCAAATCACTCACCCATACATTCGTTATGCCAATACTGATCAGCGGATCGACTGTCAGCTCGAGGAGCCGTAAAATACACGTCTTGGACCCCAATAGCAACACCCGATTGGTGTCCGCATCGGAGGGCGATTCGATGATAATGCACTGCTACCCAACCCCTGCCCCCAACCCCACCACTCTTCAGATCCCTAACCCTAAGAAACGTAAGTATTGTTTGTATCGCTTTCTAATAGCAGTTAACACTAAACCAAAGCCAAGACCAGAGAAAACGACTGCCATTCGTCCGGACAGAGCCATACGGACTGCAAGGAGACGACTTGCGCTCAACACACACTCCGGTGGCTCTGAAGGCAAGACTCTGTGGAAGAGGTGCCGTAAGTTCGGTGCGAAAGCCAAACGAGTTGTCAGATCATTGCGAACGCGATTCGGGACCGAAAGAGCCGATTATAAGCCACCGCTGAGGAGAGTCGGAGTGAAGAGACGTCTCGACCACCACTTCGACGATCAGATCTCAATCTCGGAGTCTAAGAGATCTAAAGCCGAGTACTGTCCACCGATTGTTCAGTGTTTGTCCGTCGCGTTGTCTGCCGGCAAACGGATCCACGAATTGGTTGACGACTCTCGAGAGTTGAGAGTCGAGAACCCAAGAACTCTCGCTTTTCTATATCTCAACGCTATTCCGGCCCAACACTGGTGTCCACTGGAATTGGAGTCCATTTTCACGAATAGTGTCCATCTGTTGGCGATTATAAACTCATTCAGACCTGAAGTGAATCAACACTTTAGGAGGAAATCGCGACAAATGTGGCGAAAACCCGCCGCAGGAGTCGATCCGATCGACCACTTGTGGACTAACGTCGAGACAGCCATCAAAGACTGGAGGGTCGACCACATCGACGACCTGTTAGTCCGACTCAAGACTACTCGTGGCTATAAGAGTGAATACAACTCAATCATCAAACACTCGTCGCCTCTACTCTTTGCGAATGGCCTCCACTTGAGCTCACATTTAGGAACCGGTAGTAACGGACTGGTAGTGAGTGCTCTACACAATGGCAAACCAGTGGCCGTCAAGTTTTGCCGCAATTTACTTCAATCCATCGACAAAGAGCTGAAGTCATTGATGGCGTGGAATCACTCGAACGTATTGTCGGCGCATCCAATCATATACCCCGAGAGCGGAGCCAATCGCGTGATAGTGATGTCTGCGGCCGAGTCTAGTCTTCAGCCCTACACCACGGAATCGGTGGTCCGACGACTCGACGCCCAATGGGTTCTCACAGTGTTTCAAGACATAGTCCGTGGCGTCCAATACATACACAGCAAAGGGTTCGCTCACTTGGATCTGAAGCCCGAAAACGTATTGCTCTTGAGATGTGAGACAAGCGGAGGATTAGTGGCAAAAATAGCTGATTTCGGGGCCATTAAGACAGCGGTTGACGACCAGACGGGACAACCCATGCCTATGACCGCCGAATACGGGAACGAATGGTACGAATCACCCGAAGCCACGAATCAAGTGTTCGTTTACGACATCCGATGCTGTGATGTGTTTGCCATCGGTTTGATTGGCCGACAACTGTTGCGTCCGATACCGGGTGTCGACGCCAGCGATCGCACGCGAGTATTGGATCAACTGCTGAACCTTGACTTCTATTTGCGCCCCTCTTTGGACGCTATACTCGACGACCCGTTACTGAAAGCCTCGTATCGACGACCCAAACATCTCGACGACTATCAGACCCCGACATCTGTGGTCGAGATCCAGGAATCAGTGATATCTCCGTCGCTATACTATTCGTGTCCAACACTTGAGTATCTGTCGTGTGAATCGGCGCCGGAGGACAACCGTCTGATCGGTTCTTATTGTGAATCTCAAGCAATGGTTTCACTGATTGGAGACCAGCCCTCACTTGTTGAGCGATCGCCGCCTCCGAAGGGCTACCATCTGTTTGGACCTCAATTCTCAACTTCTGAATAGGCGGCGCCACCTGTCTATCACTTGATTGATGGACAACTTTGACCTCATTGTACGAACGCAGCCGACGGAGAACCGTCTGATCGGTTCCCAAGTGTCTCAACACAACTGTCAATCGGCGCCAATGGTCTGACATCTGATTGGAGACCAACTGACTTATCGTGCGATCGGTGGCCAACTGTTTCTCAGCGCCGATTGGGAACCGTCTGTTGCGGTCCAAAAACTGTCATCAGTTGAGTGAGACTTTGGTCTAACCATCTGTTTGGTGGCCAACAATGACGAGTCAACCGTCTGTTCGGTGATCGCCAAAGGCTTGTCGTCTTCGGCACCAAATCATGGGTTCGACCGTCTGTTTGGTCCTCAACTGTACCGACACTGTGATAGGCGTTGGAGTTATCCATCTGTTTGGACTCCACGTGTGAGAACTGGTGTCATGTGTTGGATGCCTTGTAACTAACCGTCCCATCGGTTCCCAACTGTTTCAACACAACTGTCAATCGGCGCCAATGGTCTGACACCTGATTGGAGACCAACTGACTTATTGTGCGATCGGTGGCCAACTATGTCTCAGCGCCGATTAGGAACCGTCTGTTGCGGTCCACAAACTGTCATCACTTGAGTGAGACTCTGGCCTACCATTGATTGTGGCCAACAATGACTTGTCGTACAACGGATGGCAGTAAAGACCTGTCGTGTCTTAACTTGTGTTGAGTGCCAACGAGTCAACCGTTTGTTCGGTGACCGCCAAAGGCCTGTCGTCTTCGGTACCAAATTATGGGTTCGACTGTTTGTTTGTTCCCCAATTGAAACGACTCTGTGATTGACTCTGTCTGTAGCCTACCGTCTGGTCGGAGGCCAACCGCCGAATGGGAACCGTTTGTATCGGTCCTCAAAATGTGACCATTTGTGTGATCGGCGTCTCGAGTCGGGAGTTAACCATCTGTTTGGACTCAATGTGTGAGAACTGGTGTCATGTGTTGGACGCCGTGTAACTAACCGTCTCATCGGTTCCCAAACTGTGACCACTCGTGCGGACAAACTTGTAATCAACTGAACGTTCAATTGGAGTGAGACGTGTGTAAGCCGTGGATTACCTCTTCTTTGTGTTCAGTTTTGATATTAAATTCAGAACTTGTGTTGAAATGAAAAATGTTTTATCACTTTATTTATGTCGAGAAATATCTTATATAAATTCATATATAGTTTAGTTAATTATTATTTGGTCTAAAGTTTGCGATGAAATACTGATCTAAATGTTTGACCAGATTTTGATTATAACTTTAATGGTGTGAATAGTGTTAGCAATTATTAACAATAATAAGGTTTTTTATTTAACATTCAATTGATTTACTATTATTTTCATTTTGTATTAAAATCATATATTTTTAACTCAATTTAAAAATATTTGTCGTTTAAAAATAATAAAATTATTGTTAAAAACAAATTAAAAGTACAAATCAAACGAATTTTAAAAAGTATGACAAAAGAGAAATGTCTTCCAAAGGATCGCAAATACCTGATCCCAGACTCAATGGCAGCCAAAGAACTGATTTTTACCGACTGTTGGATCAATTGTGACAACAATACAGTCGTTGACACTCGAGTCATACAATTGACAGACACCTGACGGGCAAAAGAACGGGAAGTTCTTCACAGCCATAGACTAATAGATCGTTGGGACGGAAATGGGCGCAGACTAGAGGCCAGGGGTGCTGGGAGTCCACTAACGAATAGTCCGACTGGCAATGGATGCAAGCGATTGGCGCCGATGGGAGGCCAGGGGTGTTGGGAGTCCTGAGACAATGCCATCACTTTAAGACCTGTGGTGTTGGGAGTCCTCCAAAGGGATAGTCCAACAGGTGTTGAAGTGATGGTAGAGTTGAGGGATAGTCCGAGTGGTCTGGGATGACGACAGCAGTGGTCACATAATACACACTATATTAGTCTTACAGTCCAACAAAATCTGGTCGAGGGATGGGCTCTGGACTCTCGACACGACGAAACATTGTGTCGACGATTGTCTTAACACAAAGAGATTCAGTAAATCAAACAATTCATTCAATTAAATTCCCATTCATTAAATCCTTTCATTAATTTTGTGTTTTTGTAATTAAATTCATGTTTCAATTCAACGCAAGAAAGATTTATTCAAAAATATTTTATTTATTTTTCTTAATCATTATTTGTATAAAACATTTGGCAAACACTTTGTATGAAATGTAGATATAATACAATATATTAGTGCATTCATTATTTATAGTCAATTGATTGCATTTAATCTTAAAATTTTTAGTTTAAAATATTACCGTATTCTTCCGTTTTGAAGCCCATGAGCTGTTATGTGAGGGGTCTCTGACTAGGGTAGACGTCGAAATAGCAAGTGTGGTACTCGGGTAGTAGCCCACCCTCTCTAAGAAAGTGACATAATAGCCCATGGGCTTAAAACCCGAAGAATACGGTATATAAATTATACAGAACTTTAATGCTCTAAAAATTAATTTTAATATCATGTGATTAATGTGAACGTTAAGTAAAATCAAACTATTTTACTTTTAATTGTAAACAATTGATGTATTGTTACAAATATTTTCTCATATCATTAGTTAAACGGTTTGTGAGCAGAAAGAAGCGAATGAAAAGTGCAAAAACCTATTGAAAGTAAGACACGATTTTATATTACAATTACTATTTTATACCAATATTTGCAATAATGAAGTGAAAAATAATCGCTCATTCATTACGATATATCATATGTAAAAAGCAATACACACTTTGAATGCGATCCTTTGGGTCACAATAAATTGATTGCCACACGAAAAGCCAATCAAATTGTTGCCATCACCTGCTCTTTCAATTAGGTTTAATAGCTGTGTATTTGAAATATATTTATAAATAATACAAATAAATACTTAATAATACAGCGAAGAAAATGCAATAATTTATTTGTTTTGAAATCAATAAAACAATAGGCATTTCGTTACTTCATTTTTCGCAACCATATTCACGCTTACCATTAATTTAGGTCTCGAGTGATCGGCCGTTGAATTCACTGTATTTGCATTGAAACCAATTATCAAATGTTTATACGATTTGCGCGCTTCTGTATTAACAGTCGATGCAATCAAATAAATCATAAATAGTGTGAATAATAGAGAAAAATTAATGACAATCGCGGCTATGATTATATGAATATCATTTATTACAAACAATTGCTGCAAAAATGCCAGATTTAAGGGAATAAACGTATAACTGAATGCAAATATGTATTTCTCCCAAAATCTGTTGTAAGCGATTATATCATTGAAAAGTTTGCGATATTCATGTGTTATATAACTAATGTAAAACTTTTTCGCAAATAATTTTGACTCGTTTTTTGACAGCGATTTGTTTAATACACGAATTCTGGTTTTCGTAAAATATGTGACAATCAAAAAGTATTGAAAGCTATAGAATATTGTGAAAAATGTGGTATCAAGGAAGAAAACAGCAAAAATGTCACTAATAATTATCATTATATTTACGGCCAATGTTTGGCTATTTGTGAGCAAAAACTTGATTCTAACCCCAAAACCCATTACAAAAAGCGAAACACAGCATAAAATGACACAAAATTTAATACCAACGCATATTTTCTTTGTTATTATCAATAATTGTTTGACTTGTTTTGAGTCTTCAATGTTTAACTCTTCAAACGATTTTAATCCATTCACGCATTCAATTATTTGAAGCCATTTATAATCGCGGCTATAGTTGAAGAGACAGGTAATACAAGTGCACACTATATTGTGTCCATAATATAGAAATATGTAGGGATACCTCCGATGATTGTCCGGATATCGTAATACAAAATAGGATTCCTTTCATTCTTGTGTCCAAAATAATGAATAATACCAATGAATATATGAATGAAATGCCAACCAATAATGAGATTACATTTGATTGTCTGAAGTAATTTTGATAAATATGTGTTGAAATAGTTGTTGATATCAATTGTGTGCAAAAGTCCATATTTATAGAGCGGTAAAGCGATATATTTTATGTAATGATTAGCTAATTCAGTCATTTTGAATATCTAAATAATTTCTAAGCATATCTACTGTATAATATTTTGCATATATCTATAACTTAATCTATACTTTACAATAACTACAATTGTTTTATCCAAACAATAGTTACTAAACAAGAATTTGAATTTAAAGGCAGAATAATTTTAATGATATTAATAATTATCATCCAATGCTTTCTATCTTTATATTTATACATTTTATACATTCAATGAAATAATATAATCAAAACACGCAAACATACTGTCTTTGTTCGCAGATATTTACTACAATATTTATAAATAAAAACTTTATTTTAAGTGTAAAGAAAAACATACACATTATGTATAAGTTATAACAATACTGTATATATGATTTACAGCGGATTTAGTAAAACAGAAATCGTTAATCATTTCTCTAAAAATAAACTTTATGTAAAAGTAAAGTGAATTTGAAAGTCAATGTTTTGTATTAATATTTAAAAATAAACAAAATTTTGATTACATAATAATAATAATGATAAACAATTTGAAAACTATTAACCAAAAAACACAACAAAGAAAATTAAGTGAAGACCCAAATGGCAATTATTATAAGGATAGGGATTATTAAGTAAAGCATTAATCATAAACTGGTCTCATATGATGTTAAAGGATATGTAATCCTCTTGTAGTCAATNGGGATTATTAAGTAAAGCATTAATCATAAACTGGTCTCATATGATGTTAAAGGATATGTAATCCTCTTGTAGTCAATGGTTGTTCTGCGGAATTAGAAAAGACAACAATTGATGACCTTTTAAGACAATAAAGGATTACTAGTTCTTTAGTATAGGAAGTAATGGACAGTAAAAGTGATGGACACACTTACCGGACAGTAGTGTTGGTGCCGTTCAGATAATTGCATTCCATTGAGTACTTCCAAGAGGTCTCGTCGGCGCCGTTCACTCCGCGTTGCGGTGATTTGAAGCGTTGGAAATTGGTTTCAGTCATTATCTCACCGGACTTCGTGTCCAACGTGTCGGTCGAGCCATCCTTTCTCACAAAAAAAACAAAACAAAATTGAGTACAAAAATACAGTAAACAAACAAATGAGACACACCTTAGAAGTTCCGTCTTCGTTGATCTCTTTGATGATAACGCCGCGACTCTGAGAGCTGGGATTGTCAAAGGCTATGCTGGACGATATGGTACATGGCGGCGGTGGCGACCGCAGGGAGGGCCGGACGTTAAGGACGAGCTTTTGCCAAAACGAAAACGCTATGAAAAACGACAGTAGGTTAAGTCTGCAGGCCTATTAAGACCACTGTTAAAGCCACCGGCGCGGCGGACTCACCACCGGCTGACCGGTGGACACGCGACCAGCGGTGGCGGCGGTGGTGTCACTCTTGGCTGGCTGTACGCGTTGAACGTGCGGTTCAACCACAGCAGCCTTGCGTGACGTGTTGTGCACCAGCCGTTTGGTGAGGTCTTCGTCTGGTCTGAAACGAGATGCGCGAACATCTGTGACCAGAGAAGGCGTCGACGACGACTCCCTCTCCACGCGAGACATCTTTGTGGACATCATTTTGGGACTTTGGTCCGGCTCTGGGCTCAGAAACTCTGGCGTATCCACGAGTGTCACCACCGGTGACGACGAGGTCCGGTGTGGCGGCGAATAAGCCCTGTGTGTCGGCTCACTCTCGATGTACGGAAAGCTGTTCTTCATTCCGGCTCTGGGCTCAGAAACTCTGGCGTATCCACGAGTGTCACCACCGGTGACGACGAGGTCCGGTGTGGCGGCGAATAAGCCCTGTGTGTCGGCTCACTCTCGATGTACGGAAAGCTGTTCTTCAGTAGACCTTTTTTGGGCGATGAGACAGAGATTGTATTGTCGTTTAGTTTTCAGTACAAACTGATTTGTAGTGTAAATCTATTGTAATAATTACATAATGGCTTCAATTACCTGCCGGTCCCGCGAATGCGGTCTCATTAGTGATGGCCTTCTCCTGGGCTTCGTTTCCGTACTGACGGGCGGTTCGCGAGCGGGTCTTAACCGACGATTCGCTGCCTTTGCTTTCGATCAGAGTTTCGGTTGACATCGATATTGATTTTGGTTTTTGAATAACTCCTACATTAGAAACAATGCAAACACTTAAATGATAATTATCTTATATTAAAGGATTAGGCGCTCAAACCGTCGTCATCTTTGAAGGCATCGGTGGTCATCTCATTACAGATGGTAGAGCTGGAGGTCTCTCTCCATTTAGACTTATCCAAAGGCATGAATAGACTGGCGGTGTGTTTGCCATTCATTGCCAACGATTTGCTATTATTGAATGAATCCGGGGGTGCGATGAGCACCATATGCATCGGGTCCTGAATGCTGACGCGTCCAACCTTTGGCACTGTTATCTCGTCGGTGCTGTCATAGCGCGGAAACGTCGGACTCGGACTCTTCAGCGACGACTTTAAACTATGCAAAGACGAGCCGTAACTCATTGTCGTCGGTATTTGGGGTGTAGTCGCCGGCGACGGCATCGAGAGGTCGTCGGCCGACGCGGGACGGGTCGACACACCGCTCACTGGCGTCACGTCGATCTCGGACTGGGCTTTCCTTATGGGCGACGACAGCGGTTTGTGAGCGCTTTGAGAGGACGGCTTATACCCGCCATCTGTGAGTCGACGCATGGTTTGCGGTGTGTTTGGCAGTGTTTGGGCGGTCGGGATGTGTTGACTTGTGGTGACGTGAGTGGTTCGCGACATTTTGCCCGACGTCTCGTCCAATTTGGTCAGTGATGTCACTTCCGATCTCTCCTTTTTGTGCGCTTTCGTCACTTCAACGGTGATCTTCGACTCAGTCTTCAGGTCCTTCGGCGCCACTTTCATCACTGGCTTCGACGGCAACTGTGGTTCAGTAGTAGTGGACGTCACTGTCAGCTCACCGTTGGTTTGGGTTTCGATCGATCGCGTGATTGGCAACGGTTTGGACGCAGGAGTAGTGATGGGCGGCGCCGGCGGTTCCGGTCCTCTATGGATGTCGTGACGAGATTCAGGTCTCTGAACACAAAAACAGAGGCAAACAATTAAATGCAAATCTCAACACAAAAACTAGATCTATAATTGATTGGCCCCCTATTAGGAGCACTCACTTTATCGGCAGTGAGTTTGTGTCTGAGCTCCGGGCGGTGCGGCTCTCGATCGTAATCCTGAAGAGAGGTTTCCAACACCTGTTGCCTATCCTTTGAGTGCTTCTTCCGGTCGTTGAAATCGAAATTGATTTTCTTCTCCTCAGATCTCATGTGATAATAGCTCTTCTGAACGGGTTTTGACGCCGACTTGTATTCCGAGTACTTTTCCCGATATATTTCTCTCACATTCTCGCAGCTATAGTCGCCCTCAGAGTTGGACGAGTCGGACGATGTGGTCGTAGGACTTGTGCCGTACTCTTCGATAATCGGTTCCGGAGTTTTGGACGGTCTATACGTGTTGTACACACTCTGGTCGGCGCGACCTCTACCTAAGCCGGTGGCAGTGGGTTTGGCAGCGTTTGGATCACTTGGTCTGTAATAGTTGGCTAATAGGCTTTGGTCGAGGAGTTGACCGGTTTTCGGGTGAAAGCCCTTCGGATAGGCGGACACAACCGCCGAGTCCTCCGATTCAGACGAAAACGACGAGAAGTTTGCCTCACAGGCGACGTCTTTGCGTGATATCCACTTCTGGTCCGTTTGAACACCTGATGATAATCGTACGGCTATTGGCTCACGAAGTGATCTCGTTCTGTGTCGATGGCCTAAACGTTACAAACATTACAATAAATGAGTTTAAATAGTTATTTATAATACATTTTAAAAACTCGTGGAAAAGTAGTTTCCGCACAGCTTTTGGTTATTGATTAAAGTCGTGAAGAAATATATTTTATTTAATATGTTTTAGATTTTATTGATTAACGTATAATGTTTTATTAGTTTATAATAATAGCGAGTGGTTTATAACATTTTTTTCTATATGGTTAAACTACTTAACAATATTTTTATAAATATTTCCACTTTTTCATCACAAAATATGCAAAGAAATGATTTTTTTATTAGCATTTATTGCACGAAGAAAACAAAATTCAATGAGATATTTGGTGTCACTCTTTCCATATATAGCCAATCATTTCGAAATCAATCAAAACTATATGTTTTTCATAATTATATGCCTTTATATCTGAACTTGAAATCTATAATACATGCGATAAACAAATATCAATTCATATTATGTTTTAGAAATAAATGACAAAATACAACACAAAACATGAATTAGTGATTGTGCTGTCAATACAATGTCAATACAGTTCTGCCTCTCAATTCAATCACTTGTATAAATGTTATACAATTCTTATACTCTGTTATTATATCTGAAAACTTAATTCACATTAATTTCATTGAGTATTCAAATTGATTTCCTGTTTTGCAAATTAAATCAAATCAAAGCTTACAATAAGATTTCACATCTATTAATGAAGGCATAAATTAATTTTCGCGAAAAATTTGTGTTTAAAATGTTTGACAAACCGGTAATCTGTGGATCAGTTGCCACCGATTCGTCTTTATATCTGAGTGACGAGACCTCTGTCTGTGCGGACATCGACCGAGTGTTGGGCAGAGGAGAGAAACGCTCCCGAAATATACGATCCGTCGAAACGGACGCATCTCTTGTCTCAATCACATCACTCTTCCAATTGGTCTGAACGGCGACCGATGTCTTCACGGTTAATAACTTGTCCAATAGTGCGCTCATTAGTCTATTATTACATTCATTAGTAAAATTTAATTTAGTTTTTAAGAATAGTTTATAACAAAAATAATGAGAAAAGGTATACAATTAATGTAAAATGCAATTCAAACCTGAAGTCAATTTCTGTATTGACGGACACATCGCTATTTGAGACCTCATTAGTTTGCGTAGACCTCGATATCAATTTGAGTGGATATTGGTGTTGAAGATCCGGGGCTTTGGTTTGGGTCTTACGACTCATTGGAAAAGCGAGTTCCTCTCTATCCCTCTCGAGTCGGTCCATGCGTTCCCTCCCGGCCTCGCTCTCCATAAGTCGTCTCCTGTAGGCTCTGGACATTTGGGACTCACTGTCGTCCGACGCCTTCTTAATGCGGAACAACTCTTCCTCCAACTTCTTCACCCTTTCCTTAGCGGACTGTGGGATGACATTCACTTCATCCAACT
>CAJPIZ010001313.1:0-17337 GCA_905368565.1 Medioppia subpectinata | reverse complement strand
TGCATTTTGCGTTCGCACAACACTTTGGTTTTGGAGCACTCGATGTCAATGAGTGGGTCGTCGGCCACAAAGGTCTCGGGTCTGAGATCGTCGTACGACTCGTACGTCTCGATCCCTTCGTCGCCGTTGTTTTGCCGCCGATTCCTCATCTCTAACAACAAGTCTTCGTATATCTTAGCCATCATTGACTCACTATTGGTCACAATCACGTGTTTGCTCTCAATCTCCGCCAAAACCGCTTTCCGCACATCTATTATAGTGAACGACTCGTTAAGATATCGGCGACCACTGGTTATAGAACTCATTTGTTTACATGTTCTAAATAGACATTATTGTTGTTATATTAATTAATCTAAACATGGTCATTTAATATTGTATTTATTATAAAATAAAATTATCTTCAAATGAATGCCATAAAAAAATTGTGTTACATTTAGTGCTTATTAGTCGTAGGAATCAATTATAACATCAATGGTTGAGTGAAATCATTGTTTTGATTGTAATTTCCATAGAGAATTAGTGTGTAATCAAAGAAATAATTACTTTCCACACAAATTGCGCAGAATATTGAAAACTTATGTTTATTATAATTTAATTTAAAATATTAATTAAAGATCTGAAATTAATGTCATCTTTATTTTTAGTGTCAATTTATATAATTTAAATTTAATAAATAATTAAATCCAAACATTTTTTATTATAAATATTTGAGACAATTCTTACGTCTCATTCAATTGTATTTGGTTTCAGTCATTAAACTCATTATAAAGTTTCTTTACAAACCTTTCTCTTATATAAGTGAGACTTCTTATGGATTCAGTTATCATTAAAGCTGATCAGAATATGTTTTTAAATGTTTTTAACGGTTAGCTATATATGTTTGGGACTTTGGGGGCAAACCAATTACATAATAAGGGTCATTTTAACAAAGTTTTATTTTACATATAAATACNCATTTTAACAAAGTTTTATTTTACATATAAATACATATTTGACTTTTAAATAAATATAAATAAATATTTGGTCATAAACCATTAAAATCATTAATTTACTTGAAATTCATGACTTAAAATGTCTAAATATGTATTAAATGATAAAACAGTTTCTAAAAGTTTGTTAAAAATGAATCAAAACAATAATAAATACTTGCAGGAAAATATGTTATACACAATGATGGGTTACTATATCATTAGTTTGACTTGGAAACGATTGATATTATTTAAATTGATATTATAACTTTAATTAACACTATTTAAATAGGATTTAAAAGGTTACAAATCATTTCTAGCATAATATTTCGTTATTGCCTCCATAGAATACATTAATTAGAATTTATATAGAGTATTGAGATTTATAAATAACTATTTAAGTAAATATTTGACCCTTTTATAGTAAATATATAAGTAAATATTTGGCCATTTTTAATAAATATTATATAACATATTTGACCGTTAATAAATACATATTCTGATCAGCTTTAGTTATCATGTATTTTGATGACCAATAATTGAATAAAAATACATTTAATATTTAAATAATATTTACAATTTGCTAATTATATGAAATAAAGATATAAAAAATTGTGAAATTTTATATTAAAACTAAATATAAAAAACAAATATACGATATGAAACAAAATAATATTTTATATAATGTATAAAATGCATAAACAATATAAATAAATCATTTCTACTGAAAACAGAATTTTAGACAAACAAATAGAATAAATAAAAATATGAATGAATTCTATAATCAGAAAAAGTGTGAAACTTTTGGATTCAAATTATTTACTTTGTTTTTGCCGACGATTCTGAAAATATAAATGATTGAATAAATTACTTATTTTACAAAACATTTGATTGTAATATTGATGTCAAATACTAAACACACTTCACTGTCATAAGGATGTGTCCGAACACTGGGTTTTCGTTTGAGTTTGAAATCCACTTTCTTAGCAGTGGTTTGTGTTGTCATTGTGACCGTCGGTTGTGTCCATTCACTCACATTTGGTGCGATCGCTCCGGAACTCGATTCTTGAGCTATAAATGAATGCATTATTAATAAACAAAACATTAATTGATTGTAATATTCATCTCAAAACTAACCTTCAGTTCCCGCGACGCGTCTTCTCGAGTGCGGCACTAAAACAATGAATTATATAATTATTAAGCAATGAATTGATTGTAATATTGATGTCAAGCATACGATGTGGTATAGTGTATCCATAGGTGGTTTTTGTGTGAATGGGTCCCTTATTGAACCACCAAACACAGCACTGGCATATCCAGGATGGGTACACCAACTCGTCATCCCTATCCGGATACTGTTCACCGATTTTCTCGTCCAATACTAGTCGTCAAACAGAATCATAATTATTTCACACTTTATGTAATAATTTGACAAAACAATGAATTGATTGTAATATTCATATCAAACACTAAACTTACCCTGTGGTTCCGGCGGTGGTCTTGCCTCTAAAGTTGCCTCTTCTTCGTTACTAATGCGCGCCTCGACCTTAATTCTGTGCAATTCGTTCTTCAATTTATCGGACTCGCGTTCGACACCCAATTTCTCCTTCTCCAACTCCATCTTTTGCTTATCTGCTCATTAAATGAATGTATAAATAATTATGAGATATATTTGTCACCAAAACATGTCAATTACATACCAATAGCGAGCCATTGGGCGTCCGTTTGTGTTGTTCGACCCCTTTTTAAGATACGATTTGATTGAGCAATACTTTCATCTAATGAATTCATAATTAATAAGTGATGTATTGGTTGGCAAAACATGTATGAAAAACAATCAATCAAACAATACATACTTAGTTGAATCTTTTTTTGTTCAATAGGTTTGAGTTCTTGTTTAATTAGCCAAATATCCCGTCTGTCGAACTCTTTCTGGTTTTGGTTCACTTGTCTCCGCTTTTCTTCTACTATTCGTTGGTAAACCTCACGCCTTGTGTTGAATATGTGATCTAAATAGCGTTTATTTCATGCAAAATGTGTTAATATTTAGTTAATTATTATAGAAATTATCAAATGTTATATCAATGATGACGTACACCATGGACACGTGTACGCACAAACACAGATGATAATTGCCATCACAACAAAGAACAAAATCGAAAAGAATCTATTCCAAAATCCATTAGACTCTTTGTGCTCGGGTGCGGGCGGTGGGAAACATGTCTCTGAAACACGAGTCAAATCGGTCTCAGATTTGCACTACAAATAAGATAACAATTAAAAAGTATTGTCTAAAATGCATTTCAAGAGTACTTCAGTCGTCCCGTCATTCATTAATTCCGTGCAATACTCGGGAAATCCGTGTCTATTGAAGAATATATGGTGTCCGACGATTGTGTCGCTCACTTCTAATTCAACGATACCTTCAATACTCTCCTTAAGCAACGAATCCATTGAATTAAGAAATGGTTCTGTAATTCCCATCTTTTCCCTACATTTGGTGGCATTTGTCTCGAGTCGTGTACTGGAAGTGAATGAATAACACCATATATTGGGCTTATTTTTGTTGTAAATAATAAACCAATCGTTGGTTTTATCAGCGGATGCCCTAAATATGATATCTTTAGCATCGAATTGAGTTCCGTTGTCTCCGAAACCATTCGAGCATTTGGTGACAATACGACCATTGCTTCCATTCTTTACAATCAATTGAATTGAATATAAATATTTTGAATGCAATTTAATGTATAATAACCTGAAGCGTGACATTACAGTCAAAGTTATGTCCACCAAATTGATTGATTATCTTGGGATCAATTGGTTTGATAGCAAACGTGCTCATCATTAAGCTCTTCTGCTTGATCTTAAACATCCATTCGCTGCCATTTTTATACATTACATACTCGTTGTGAAGACCCGAGTGATAGACTTGAATGCCATGCGATTTAGTGTATGGTTTCAATAAATTGCAATCAAATTTACACTCAATGGCAGTGAAAGACACAATGAGTACAAGAATTGCAATCATTTTCACAAACAGTAGAATTGATGTAAAGATTGTGATAACTGTTGGAAAATGTGAACAAATATTGATTTTGTATTTAATTATAACTATTAATATAACACGAGATTAAATTAATTTAAATTTTTTATTCACAGCTTTAATGCATTAGAGTTTGGGTTAAACACAAATACACTCGGACCTGTGTAATGTCACATTGTACAATTTCACAACCTGTTTAAATTCACACTATACTACTAACCCCATCTTGGGGTATATGTTATAACATGGACCTAATTTCACACTTGCGTAAAATCACTTTCACATCACTTGTGATTTTGTTTACATTGTGAACATAGGTTTGATCGTGTAATTTCACATTTTAGTCAACAAAATTATTGTCTTTTTTGTATATTTTAGTAAATATTGGGTATGACAAGAAGTGGTAATAAGTAAATTATATGTTTTTATTATAATAATTGTCTATAGTTAACTTTATAACTAAAAAATGATTAAAATAATTAATCATATAACATAACTTATAGTCTTTAACAAAAACCTTAGTTAAAAACAACATAATCATATGAAAATTTCTCTCTATATTTTCACATTGTGTAATTTCACACACCAAAAAGTACGGTCCCAACTATGTGAAATTAAACAGGTTTGAGTGTATACGGTACTATAAATGAATGCAACAATCGCTTTGTAATAGATTTGAAAATACTTAATTGTAAAGTTATATTATAAATAGGGTATATTATACAATATATATTAGCTCAAATGGAAACCTATTATACTACCTATTTTGTAGTGTAGCTAAAATTCTGAAATCAGTCTGATAATTTAAGTTAACATTCTTAGGCACTAGAATCCAAGTTTCATCAAGATGGGATGAGTAGTTAATGAACAGGATCGACGACTTCGAGTCATTGGATGTGAAAGAGGGAGAACTCGAAGAAGACAACGACGACTCCACCAGTGATGACAACGCAGATGAAGAACCCATTGAACAACCCATCGATTCCGGACATTCATCTCTTCCCAACGTCACCACCGATGCGCTGACACAACCCTCCATCACATCCGCCACCACTTCCACCAGTGATGGCCCGACAGACAAATCATAGACCAGTTGTTTGTTTTCATATATCGTTTGAATTCATTCTTAATCTCATTTTGTTTGCCAACAGTTATGCAAAACATGTTTAAAAAATAATATAATTTTTGTAATTCTATAACTAATTCACTGAATGTTTATAACTGTTTTAAATTGATTCCAATATTACACATTAAACTATTAATACTTCCAATTAATATATATTACAATTTATATCAATTCATTTACTTTTCAAGTCTCTTATAATTACTTAAATAATTTGAATCATAAATATAAATAGATTTTGCATTTTATATCTGTTTTGATTGATATTTTAAATGTCAAACTCGACATTACTATAAGCTTTAATTGTTTTTATGTTGTGTTTAATAAAATGTGGCTTTTATTAAATAAATTTTTATTTAAGTAAATTGTAAGCAAATATTTTGCTATTAAAGAGAAATTAATAAATAAATAATACTTGTAATCAAACAATTATCAATAGTTGTAATAAAATAATTCATATTTCATATAAAAGTACTAAAAGTTTTGCTTTAAAATAATTATTAGTTTGAAAACAAATTAGTTAATAAAAAAATTTTGAAAAGTAAATATTTTTTATATCCATTCGGCTCACAATTTATCAAAAGTTGTTTCAAATTTTTAAAAACAATTTAAATGTTTATAAATTTATTTTTGTGCCTTGTTTTTCACAGAATCTATAGATCGCAGTCTTACAACAAATTATCCATAAAATATCTGAGATATGAATCCAATTATTAATTAGTATTTTTGATTAATTGTCTGACAATACAAAAGACAGTGAAATAGAAGACCAATTTTCAATAACTTTGCGTTGATTTCAATGCAATTCCCAATCCATGGCTTCGTTGAAGACATTGAATGCAATGAAACTCAAGAATAGGAGTATTAATACAAACGAGTGATTGATCTTTGCTTTACCCACACGTCTATAGTTTGCAAATATGTAATAAAATCAACGATTAATGATAAGTAAACTGCAATTTGAATTTATTTGCAAAGTTTTCAATTTATTTGCTATATATTTGTTTTACTCTGTTTTACAATAATATTAATTAATTAATTTCGAGAAACAATATTAGGTTAAGAATTAAAAATATAAAATGATTGAATTCAAACTAATGTTATGTTTATTGTTATAATTGAATACAAGATTCAATATTTGATTGCATTTTCCAACAGTTATTACAATCTTTACATCAGTTCTACTGTTTGTGAAAATGATTGCAATTCTTGTATTCATAGTGTCTTTCACTGCCATTGAATGTCAAATTAATTGTACATTAATTGAATCCTATAATAAATCGCATGGCATTCATGTCTATCATTCGCACGTCAAGAAAATTACTTTCATGTATAAGAATGACAACGAATGGCAGATCGAGTATAAGGCTAAAGAGAAAGAGTATGAATTCAAGTCACTTCACAAAATTGATCCAGATATCATCAATCAATTTGGTGGATATGATTACGACTGTGATGTCAGATATCAGGTTATTATACATTGAATTGCATTCAAAATATTTATATTGAAAATAATTGATATTTTAAAGCTCGGAAACCATAGCCTTATTGTTAGCAAATGTAGAATTGGGGAACAAAAAATCTCAGACACAGTCTCTCAATACGATCCCAAAGCTATCATATTTAGAGCAGCGAGAAATAGAACCAACGATTGGGTCGTAGTTTACAACAAAAATGGTTCAAAGATTTGGTGTTATTCATGGAAAAACGATCCAAAACTCGTCAACAATAGCCAACAATGTATACAAAAGTTGGGAATTAAAGCATTGTTTTTTGAATCGATGAATGACTCGCTTAAGAAGAGTATTGAAGGTATCGTTGACTTTGGAGCGGAAAATATGATTGTCGGACACAGAATATTCTTCAATATAAACGGTCGTCCCTACTATTGCTCGCAATTATTGAATACAAAGTTTGAAGTGCAGTACTTTTATAATTCATATTATAATTCACACCAAAGACTTTTTAAATATTCATTAATTTTTTCTTATTTTTAGTGCAATTCGGATAAAAAATTGAAACCTTTATTCCCTAAATGTTTCCAAAAGAGTGAAAAAAAGTCTAAAATCACTGAATATTGGCTTTTTGTTGTTGTTATTATTATTGTTATTATAGTTTGTATTATTGTGTTTGCAATTTGGGATAATATTCGTCCAAAAAGTAATGAATTAAATAATTGGAAATTTTTATAATAATTAACAAAATAATACAATCCGTATGAAATAGACACAAGAATAGTGACAAATGAGGCCGAAATAACTTCCAAAACAGAGACCATTAAAACGTTGAGTACGTGTTATGTATTGATTCGGAAATACATGTTTTGGTCACTAATATATGCAATAATTAATAATACATTGATTTATAGCCAAAGAAGTCGAGTCTTTGAGACAATCGTTGAGAGAAAAGGAAAAGTCTTCAAAACAATCGAGTCCTTCACTAAAGAACAAGAAATCTAAAGCGAGTGATAAGTCGAGTGTTAAGACACTCACAGATAAAACAAATAAAGAAATCACTGCTCAGAAACCAAAGACTAAAAGTCCCACAAAAGGTGTGTTTATTAATGATATAAATATTACAAATAATTAATTGTTTTGTATTTATATAAAGTCGTAAAGACTGTAATTCCGGACAAGACTTCGCCTAAGACTCGGTCCCCGAAAGTCAAGAATTAAAAGAGAATATTTCAAAATGGAAATATAGTTTAATTTATAATTCTAAATATTGTATATATTTATCAGAATTTGTAAATTTTATTTATTATGTTGTGTTTATTTAGTTTTGATAATATTTTATAGAAATTATATTATAATTAGTTTTTAATTAATAAATGTATTTTTACTCAATTCGTTGTCTACAGAATACATGATAACTGAATCCATAAGAAGTGTCTCTTCTATAAAAGAATGGTTTGTATAATGAGTTCAATCACTCAAAACAAGAATTCATAAAATTATATGAAAGGTTTAATTTGTCTCAAATATTTATATTGAAGTGTTTATTTAGATTTAATAAATTGTAATTATATAAATTAAAATATACAAAGTGTTTTCAAATCGAATGCAAAGCGATGGTTGCAGTCATTTACCGTATATTCGTGTTAAACTCAAACTCTAATGCTTTAACACTTTACTGACCAAATTCAAATTTAGATGTGAATAAAAAATATAAATTTAATTTAATCTCGTGTTATATTCATTGTTATAATTAAATACAAAATCAATATTTTTTCACATTTTCCAACAGTTATCACAATCTTTACATCAATTTTACTGTTTGTGAAAATGAATACAATTCTTATACTCATTGTGTCTTTGAATGCCATTGACTGTCAATTTGATTGCACTTTAATGAAACCATACAATAAATCGCATGGCATTCATGTCTATCACTCGGTTGTACACGACAAGTATTTAATGTATAAAAATGGCAGCGAATGGATGTTTAAGATCAAAGAGGAAGGGTTAGTAATGGACACCTATATTGTCAAACGGATTGATCCCAATATAATCAATCAATTTGGTGGACATAACTTCGACTGTAATGTCAAATATCAGGTTATTATACATTGAATTACATTCAAAATAGTTATATTCAATTGAATTGATTGTAAAGAATGGAAGCAATGGTCGTATTGTCACCAAATGTACGAATGGTTTCGAAGACAATGGCACACAATTTGATGCCAAAGATGTCATATTCAGGGCATCCAATGATAAAACCAACGATTGGTTTATTATTTACAACAAAAATAATCCCAATATATGGTGTTATTCATTCACTTCCAGTACAAGACTCGAGACAAATGCCACCAAATGTGAAGAAAAGATGGGAATTAAGACACCATTTCTTAATTCAATGGATCCGTTGCTTAAGGAGAGTATTGAAGGTATCTTTGAATATGAAGAGGAAGACACAATCGTCGGACACAGAATATTCTTCAATATAAACGCCGTTCCCAAGTATTGCACGGAATTAATGAATGACGAGACGACTGAAGTACTCTTGAAATGCATTTTTAGAAAATACTTTAAAATTGTTATCTTATTTGTAGTGCAAATCTGAGGCCAATTTGACTCCTGTTTCAGAGACATGTTTCCCAACGCCTCCCACAGTGACGCCCAAAGAGTCGTCTTACTGGCCATGGATTATTACTGGAATATGTATTTTTGTTTCGACGATTATAGTTGGTTGTTTCGTGCACTGCTTATGGAAAAGTAATTGATAAAACATTTGATAATTTCTATAATAATTAACCAAATATTAACACATTTTGCATGAAACAAACTTTGTTATAGTTAGGAAAATAAGGATTGCAATCACTAAACTACACATCAAAACACGCAAAATAGAAAAGAGAAACGATAACCGCCGTACGTATTGTGTGATTGATTTGATTTCATACATGTTTTGCCAACGAATACATCACTTATTAAATAATGCATTCATTTATAGACAGAAACATCGCTGAAATTGAGGGACATTTGGACCAATTCCCTAAAGGTAACCCTAGACATACACTGCAACAATGGAATGCCATTAATGGAGATTTAAGTATAATATTTGCAATGTTTTGGTGACAAATATATTCCATAATTAATACCACATTCATTTGATTAACAGCTGCATTGACTGCATCGGTAAGTATTCTCGATGCCGCGCATAATGGCGCGAAAAGTGAAATGGTTCGTCTCGCTGAGAACTATGGGCACAAAAATGCAGAACTTTTCCGACAGTCTATCGACAAAAAAACTCCGCCCGACTGTGTGTTTAGTGTTTGATATGAATTTTACAAACAATTAATTGTTTTGTTTATTATATGTCAAGTGGAAGAGTATGTGGAGTGGAAGTGTCCGTATTGTCCCCACGAGGGGACCATCGACTGGAAGCGACCCATTGGTATGTTTAGTGTTTGACATCAATTTTGGCAAACAATTAATGTTTTGTGAAATTATATGTAAAGGCGACGAACGTTATGCTCCGCCACCGGCCCCGGCGCCAGCATCGCCTCACACCACCGAAACCAATGGTTTGTTTGATATGAATATTACAATCAATACATTGTTTTGTATAATTATATGTAAAGACCCGAAGACTACGGAACCGAAAGCGGCTCCAAGTTTAGCACCGGTACAGACGCGGCCCAGAAGACGCGAAAGTGCTTAAGAAAGTCGTTAAGTAAATGCCAAACATTGCCAACAAATAGTCTATAATATGCACCAAAAATGGCACTCTTTTCTCACTATACAATTCATTCATATTATTATTTATTCCATACATTCGTCTAAATTCTCTTTTTATAGAAATTATTAACGTTTTATTGATTTTACAATTTATATCACATATTATTTTATTTACGGTAATATTGTATTTTTATATAGAAATTTATTACAATTCGTGTTTTTCATATGAGTTTACAATTTTTTTAGTTTGTATTTTATTTAATTACTAAATTTTAAATAGAATTAATATAATTATAAATGTATTTTCACTCAATTCGTTGTCTTTAAAATATATGTTAACTTTTATGCCATAAGAAGTGTCTCTTCTATAAGAGAATGATTTGTATAATGAATTCAATGACTGAAATCAAGAGTCCATTCAATTGTATGAGACGTAAAAATTGCTTCAAATAGTTATAATAAAAAGTGTTTGGATTTTATAATTTATTAAATTTAAATTACATTAATTGATACTAAAAATAAAGATGAGATTAATTTCAGATTTTTAATAAATATTTCTTAACTAAAATAAAATGAAAATAATTTGTCAATATTTTGTGCAATTCGTGTGGAAAGTAATTATTTCTTTGATTACACACTCAATTATTTTATGTAAACTACAATTATAGCAATTATTTAACTCAAATATTATAATTGATTGCCACCACTAATAGACACTGAATTTAACACTTTTATGGATTTTATTTTTAAAGATTTTGATAATTTTATTTAATAGTAAATACAATATTAAATCATAATTTTACGATTAGTAAATATAACATGGTTATTTAAAATATAGAAGCAATAAGGTTTGTGACCAGTGGTGGCCAATATCTGGACGAGTCATTTACTATAATAGATGTGTAATCCATCGATTCCGGACATCTCTTCCCCACTTGACTACCGATGCACTGACACAACCCTCCATCACATCCGCCACCACTTCCACCAGTGATGGCCCGACAGACAAATCATAGACCAGTTGTTTGTTTTCATGCATCGTTTGAATTCATACTTTATCTCATTTTGTTTGCCAACAGTTATGCAAAACATGTTTAAAAATATATAATTTTTGTATTTCTAGACCTAATTTACTGAATGTTTATAACAATTTTTAAATTGATTACAATATTATGTACTAAATCGATGATACTTTTAATTAACTATTAATATACTGTATATTACGTATTATAAATATATTTATTTCAAATAATATATTTAGAAATTAATAATACAAATAAGATCGTAGCCCTGATCAGTCAAATTTGAATTATAATTATACTAATTATCTGACTTTGAGTGCTTCTCATAATACCTGCAATCAAACAAATGATTATAATTACTACTAATTAACATTTTATACTAAAAAGTGTTTAGTTTTGTTCCACAATAAAAATAAATATTTTTAAAAATAGACTAAAATTATTGACAGTAAAATAAATACAATGTAAAGTAGTAATTATTAAAAAATTTATTATTTTTGATGAATGAAACTCTTTTCACAAACTTATTGATATGTTTTTAAATAAAACACTTAATTTTATAAAGCGATTCAATACAAATGCATTAATTAATCCGTTGATTTCATGAAACAATATTTTGTTAAACGACTATAATATGAAACAATTGAATTAAAACTCACGTTATATTTAAATACAAATTCAGTATTTGTTGGCATTTTCAGGCAGTTATCACATTCTTTACCATCAGTTCTACTGTTAATGAAAATGATTGCAATTCTTGTACTCATAGTGTCTTTGAATGCTATTCAATGCCAAAAGTATTGCGATTTACTCCAAACCAATGGTAAATACGATGGCATTCAAGTGTTTTTCTCGGATATCTTGAATGGGAATGTTATGTACAAGAATGGCAAACAATGGAAGTTTGGTATCGAAAATAGAAATATAACAATGGAAAAGGAACTTACACTTGGAAACGATCACTACAACACAGCCATAATCAATAGATTTGGTGTCGATGGTTACGACTGTGATGTCAAATATCAGGTCATTATAATGTCTTATATCCCATTGAAACGGTTAAATTGTATTAAATTAATTTAAAAGCCCGGAAGCAATGCCACAATTATGACCAACTGTTCCGATGGCAGTGAAGACAAAACCTCTCAATACGATCCCAAAGGTGTTATATTTCAGTCAGAGATAAAAGATTGGTTCATTATTTACAGCAAAAATGATCTCAAAATAACGTGTTATTCAATAAAACACAAAACAATTGTTAAGACTTATAGTGAATGTAAGCAAAAGTTAGAAAATAAGACACAATTTATTGAATCGATGGGCGACTCGATTAAGAAGAAAATCGATGGTATCATTCACGTGGAAGTTAATAACATAGTCTATATATACTACATATTCTTCAGTAGCAACGGAATGCCATTCTTTTGTACACAAGCTATCGATGATATTAACGTATTTTTAAAATGTATTTTTAGAAAATCAATAACTTTAAAATTATTATATTATTTTTAGTGCAATTCGGAGAAAAATTGGTTTCGTGTTTTACCCGAATGTTTCCCTACGAGTGCTCCCCCTCCTCCCAAACGTTTCGAAATCTACATAATGGGCGCTATTATTGGTGTTTTCGTTGTAATTCTTGTCATTTTGTCACTCTTTATAATCCAACAAAAAAGAAGTAATTTATAAAACATTTAATAAAATCTATAAAAATTAACAAAATATTAACATATTTTATATGAAATACATTTGTATAGAGAGTACGTCAAGTGTTGAGACAAATGAATCCACGATTGACACCAAGAAAGAGACCATTAAAAGGCTGAGTATGTGTTTGTATTGATTGTTTGAATACATGTTTTGTTGTCTAATGAATGAAAAAACAATACATTTATTGCTTTAAAGCTAAAGAAAATGAGGTCTTAAGGAAGACATTAACAGAAAAGCAGTCCTCAAAACAGTCTAAAGCCTTACTAAAGACTCCGCAGTCGAGACTGACTGATAAGTCAAGTGTTAAGACATCAGTGGTTGAACCCAAGAGAGGAACCGCTACTCAAAAACCAAACACTAAAAGTCCCACAAAAGGTGTGTTTTATGTTTGATATGAATATTACAAACAATTAATTGTTTTGTATTTATATAAAGACCGAAAGACTGTGAGTCCGGACAAGACTTCGCCGAAGAATCGGTTCCCGAAAGTCAAGAATTAAAATTTCAAATTTTAGAATCAAAGATTTTTCGCATTATTATTATTTAGTATTTTAAAGGTTGAAAATTATTAATTACTAAATTCTGGTTGTTAATATACGTTAAATTTTTATGCCATAAGAAGTATATACTAAAATATTGGTTTATAATTTGTAATTCAATAAATACAATAAATTCCAATTTAATCGCTAAACAAACTGTATTTAAATTCATTCAAATATGATTTGCTGTGAATTTTGGGTGAACTGTATTTTTATATCACAATAATAATCACAAGAATGTAACCACTAATCCATGGATTGCGAGACAACAATAATGTGTTAAATCAACAAATGTTTGAATTCAAACTAATGGCATGTTTATTGTTATAATTAAATACAGATTTACATTTTCTAACAGTTATCACAATCTTTACACCAATTCTACTGTTTGTGAAAATGATTGCAATTCTTGTACTCATTGTGTCTTTCACTGAAATTCAATGCCAATTCAATACAGATAATTGCAAATATATTAAAACAAATGACAAATACGATGGCATTGATGTCTATTACTCGACGGTTCACAAGAAGTATTTCATGTATAATAAAGGCTATGAATGGAAAATTAGTTTCGGGAATAAAGACTTTGACACCAAATTCGAGGGCAATAATTACGACCGAAATATAATCAAAAGATTTAGTGGCAATGGTTTGGACTGTTATGTCAAATATCAGGTTATTATACATTGAATTGCATTCAAAATACTAATTATAATTAATTTGAAAGTCTGGAAACACCGGCGATATTGTGACCGAATGTGTTGTTACCACTGATGGCAAGACATACAACATCGACACCGACTCTCAATACAATCCCAAAGATCTCATATTCCGGGCGACGAATAAGAGAGACGACAATTGGCTCATCGTTTACAACAAAAATGTTGCAAACATTTCGTGTTATTCTCCAAACGAAAGACCAAAGGATAGACTCGTGAAGAATGCGACCAAATGTCTGGCGAATGTGAATCAAAACAAACTATTTGTCGATTCCATGAATCCATTGCTTCGGAAGAATATCGAGGCTGTCGTCGACTTCGGAGTCGAAAACAAAATCTTCCTTCACTTCATATTCTTCAATATAAACGGCAAACCCATGTATTGCTCACAAAGTCTCGGCGGCTCTGAAGTACTTTTAAAATGCATTTTAGAAAATACTTTTTAATTGTTTTGTTATTTTTAGTGCAATTCAAGTTTGAAATACTTGTTACCGGAGTGTTTCCCACCGCCGCCCACAGAGACGCCCAAAGGGTCTAACACGGGATTGATTATTACTCTAATTGTTGTTATTGTGGTGATTGTCGTCGTTATTGCGGTGTATTTCATATGGCAAAGTAAGTGACAAAACATTTAATAATTTCTATAATAATTAACTAAATATTAACACATTTTGCATGAAATAAACACTTTGTTATAGGAGTGAAAACGGATCGAATGATCGAAGCCAAGCGAAGAGCAGTGAAGGAACTCACCTGGATAGATCTCGCAAAACGTGAAATAGGAAGTAGAAGACATAATCGCAGTACGTATTGTGTGATTCATTTGATTTTCATACATGTTTTGCTAACGAATACATCACTTATTAAATAATGTATTCATTTCTAGGGGCAAACATCGCTGAAATTGAGAGACATTTGGACGAATTCGCTGAAGGTGCACATCCACCGGACGATTTAACGACCATTATTGGAGATCGGAGTATAATATTTCAATGTTTTGGTGACAAATATATCTCATAATTAATACCACATTCATTTGATTAACAGCTGCGTTGAGGGAATCGGTAGAATTTCTCGATTCTGCGCATTTTCATTGGCATAATGAATTTAACCGACTCGCTAGAGTCCATGGTTACAAAAATGCAGAGGTTGCCCAACAGGCTGTCGACGACAGACAACCGGCCGACTGTGTGTTTAGTGTTTGATATGAATTTTACAAACAATTAATTGTTTTGTTTATTATATGTAAAGTGGAAGAGACTGTGCGGTGGACGTGCCCGGTTCGTGCCCACAATGGCCCCAATGCTCCCGCTGAGCGGCAGTGGACGCGACCCACCGGTATGTTTAGTGTTTGACATCAATTTTGGCAAACAATTAATGTTTTGTGAAAATATATGTAAAGGCGACGAAGTTTATGCTCCCCCACCGCCGGAACCGCCGCTACAGCCGCCGGCGCCCCAAGAATAGGACTTTACCTAAGACTCAGTCGTTGAAAGGCAACAAATAGAAGAGTTATTGCATTTCAAATTTAGATATTTTTTGTATTTTATTTTTGTGTTTATATTCCTTAACTTAATTCACAAAATTGTTATGTTTCAATGAATTTTATCTTTTTATTGTTTTATTCATTTTACACTTTGTATCACATCTTATTTTATTTAAAATCCTATTTTTATATATAAATTATTACAATTCGTGATGTTTTCATATGAGTTTACAATGTTTTTAGTTTGTATTTTATATTATTACTAAAGTTTAAATAATATTTCAAAATAATAAATACATTTTCACTCAATTCCTGTCTTCAGAATATATGATAACTTTTATGCCATAAGAAGTGTCTCTTCTATAAGAGAATGGTTTGTATAATGAGTTCAATCACTCAAAACAAGAGTCCATACAATTATATGAAAGGTTATATTTGTGTAAAATAGTTATAAATTATAATTTTAACTTACTATAACTATAACCTTAACCTTATTACAACTTAGGATATCTTTATTTGTTGATAATATGTTTATTTATACTGTATATTATAGTTTAATAAATTAAAACTAAATGATATAAAGCTTAAAATTAATAATAAATGAGATTATAGTTGTATTTATTTAATATATTGTAATTCAATAATAAAAATAAAAACAATTTTAAATATTTTGTGCGAAATTAAGTAATTCTTAGATTAAACACTGAATCCATTTATGAAAACCACGATCAAAATAATTATTTAAACGCTTATTTTGACTTATATTCTGTTTGACAAAAAATACAATATATTGTTATTTTCTAATTAAGTTGTCATTTGCTATCAAATCATTTATAATTGGATTTTATCCAAATTTTAGTTTAATAACAAAATAACAATAATAACCAAATAATTAATATTTTTGAGAAATTGATTTAACAATTGTATTATTTTTATTACAAACATATAATTAATTGTGTAATTACTTTGATGATAATTTTTATCTGTTTATCAAATTCACAATTCACCAGTGAAAGCAAAGTACAGTTATTGATGAACACATTTTTATATATAAACAATTAACAAAATCGGAAAGAAGTTTTGAATTAAAATAAGAGATATTCACTAATGAAATACAAAATCATGAAAAGTTATATCAAGTTTATTGTTGTTGTTTTCGGACTATCACTTCATAACTGTTCCCCAATTGAAGTAAACAATAACACCATTAAACCGATTGACACAACAGTGACTACCGATACAATCGTCACAGAATTGACAACAATCACAGATAAGACAATTACCGAAAAGTTAGACCCGACCAGCGATGGAGACCAACGACAGCAACACTCACGAGTGGCCAGACATCAGACGGACAAACCGGTGGACACAACACAACGCGTAACCGATAAACAGAGTCAGACGGACAACGGTTACGACGAACCGGACGTTTCCGACCAGAATGTCGACGAAATTACCGCACAGACAGACCTCTACCACAGGACCACCAAAACAACGCTCGACACCAACAAGAGATACACCATTGATAATGACAGGTCAGACCAGGA
>CAJPIZ010001311.1:0-17350 GCA_905368565.1 Medioppia subpectinata | reverse complement strand
CCATATATAAGACTGATTTAGGCAACAGTTTTTGAATTCTTCAAAAGTTTGTGATCAATGCCGTGGTTATGATATTTGGTATTCACTTGAAACATTAGACGCCACCCAAACCCCCCGCCAGACGAGTAAATGGGTTATGTTTCCCAGTATTTAGGGCTCAGCTTGAGGTGCAAAATACAATTTTACAACAGGTAATGAAATTTTATCACAATTCTCCTCTCTATAAGAGGCACAATCCGTAGAAACATTAGTCGTAAGCATTTTAACTCACATTTTCTCGTATTACTTAAGAAATATTAGAGGTAAAATTTAAGTTGCAATTACAGTCTAACACCTATCCTATGATACAATACAGTAGTCAATTGCATCAGAAAACTATTGAAACAATACTGATCTATAAGTTTGAGTCCATATATAAGACTGATTTAGGCAACAGTTTTTGAATTCTTCAAAAGTTTGTGAAATGTTTTTTAAATACTTTGCTTTCAATTCCCAAGTTTTTTGTCATTTATTTTGTTTTGTGTAAATATTTTTTAGTCTAATTTCTAACACATGTTTGTAAATATGTGTTTATAAATATGTCTATAAACATAAACATGTTTAAAATTAATAAATCAATAATTTAAAATACGTGACAAAACGCAGTATTTATATATAGTTACAAATATAATAATGTTTTGATATATTGAATGCAAAAATATCATTAATATGTATGATTGTATATCAATTAATTCAACAAATGATTATAATAATATTTATAATAAAATCACTTTAAATAATTAAATAACTATAAATACAGTTATGGATAAAATATTGCGCTGTTTTTGGCCTAAATGTGATTATAAGACTAAATATAAACACCATTTGAATGCTCACCAATTGGTTCACTCAGATTTGAGACCATTTAAATGTGATTTTGATAATTGTAATAAAAGTTTTAAAAGTGAATTAAAATTAAATAACCACAATAATCATGTTCACATAAAGAGATTTGTATGTGATTGCAGTGAATGTGGTAAAGTGCTTAAATCAAAATCAAATTTAATTAGACATAAAGTGCTCGTTCATTCATATCCTGATAAAAGTCATACTTATTTTAACTGTTTTTGGCCTAAATGTCAATTCAAAACAACAACCGAATCAATGCTAATAACACATCAATTAAAACATTCAGATATAAAACAATTTAAGTGTGATTTTAATAATTGTAATAAATTATACAAATATAAGCATCATTTAGATAGACATCAAAATAGCACTCATTTTAATAAGAAATATGTTTGCGATTTCAATGAGTGCTATAAAACATTTACAGAAAATAAAAGCTTAATTCGACACAAAAATAGGGTTCACTTGAATGAAAGAAAATTCAAATGCAATGAAGAAAATTGTGACAAAATATTTAAGTCAAAGCAAACTCTTTTACGTCACAAAAGCTGTCATTTGGGAGAAAAGACATTTCACTGTTATTTCAAAGGTTGTATAGAAAGTTTCAAATATCGTTCACAACTATCTAAACACAGCAATAATGTTCATAACATAGACATACCATTTGTGTGCGGTTTCAGTGAATGTGATAAAGTGTATAAATCTAAATACAATTTAATTAGACATAACCTCACTGTCCATTCATACCTGGATAAAAATAATGTCTATTTTCAATGTTTTTGGCCTAAATGTCAATTCAAAGCTATAACCAAATCAATGCTAAAAGAGCATCAATTAAAACATTCAGCGATAAAACAATTTAAATGTGATTTTGATAATTGCAATAAAGTATATAAATGTAAATCACAATTAAATAGACATAAAAATATAATTCATTTTTATAAGAAATATGTTTGCGATTTCAATGAATGCTATAAAACTTTTACAGAAAATAAAAGTTTAATTCGACACAAAAATAGTGTTCATTTGAATAAAAGAAAATTCAAATGCAATGAACAAAATTGTGACAAAATATTTCAGTCAAAGCAACATCTTTTACACCACAGACGCTGTCATTCGGGAGAAAAGCCATTTCACTGTCATTTCAATGGTTGTAATAAAAGTTTTGCTTATAAACAACATTTTAAAGTTCATAAGAATAGACATTTGGATATAAAAAACCATAAATGCTATTACGATAACTGTAGTCAACAGTTTGTTACACGTAGCGAATTAAAGCGCCATATAATGCGTGTACATGTAAAAATTTAACTATTTATATTTAACTATTTCAAATTACCTATCAATGTAAATGTACCACAACAACAGATTTGTTAGTAATATAATAAATTGGTTAATGCACCACATCTAATAAATGTACTTAATAATTTGCAACTTTTATGTATACAACACTTTTTAGCTTGATTATAACTGACCCAGTTTGCAATTCTAGTATTGTTAAAACACGTATTGAATAAATAACAATGATCTTATTTTAATATCCCATGTATTATAATTTATATAAAAATAATTTTGTAAAATAAAAAAAAAGTTATTAAAACTAATGTTTGCATTGATTTATACGGAATATTCTCTTTTGAGAACTAATATTTGTATTGATTGGTCCGAGAAATCAATACTTTAAACACAATCGCCGACAATACCAAACAAAACCCGTTTTAAATAATAAAGTGTATATTTAATTAACTTTTCTGTTTTCTGGCCCTCAAACCACTGCAAAGACCCAGTTTACAAATCACTATTTGTTACTAACAGTTATTATACTGTACTTCAATGAATGCAATAAATAATTATATTTTAAGTTTATTATCTCTCATAAAATACAATAGTTTTGGTAAACATTTTAGTGAATTATATTTCTCTGTTCAAGAGATGGATCCTTAGGCTAAACGACTGTCCGGACAGTTGTGTTGATAACACAGACGCCGACGAGAAAAGGGTTTAAATGAAGTGTATGTCTGATCCTCTTTATTAGGCATTTATACCGCTCTCGCTTTCAAAATAAACTCAATTTTTAATGTTTAATTCCACACAATTCTTAATTGCAATTACAATATCACACATTCATTTGCGATCATGAATAACACTGTAATATTTCTTATTAAATTGTACAATGTACAACATTTGTTTAATGCAATAGAACTACATAATATATAATGTATTATACATACCATATACTAACTACACTAGCCATAAACTAGCTGTACGTACACTACCTGAGTGCACGGCTGTACGTACTGTAAACAACAATAAATTTAATTCAATCCAATAAAGTATATTTTAAGGTAAGAAGTAAAGAATCTTAACTATACTCTAGTTCTCAAGTAATATAAGGAGAGAGTGAGAGAAAGGGAGAGAGAGAGAGAGAGACAGATCGGGGAAACGATAGCATTGAAAGCCAGGCATTGATTCAATATTCAATCACTTCATACAAAACAATAANAGAGAGAGAGAGAGAGAGAGAGAGAGAGAGAAAACAAAGTTTGTGATCAATGCCGTGGTTACAATATTTAGTATTCAATGACATATAAAACGCAACCCAAACCCCCCGCCAGTCACGTAAATTGTTTCCCAGTATTTAGGGATCACTTTGAGTGCAAAAAACAATTTTACAACAAGTAATGAAATTTTATTACATTTCTCCTCCCTATAAGAGGCACACAATCAGTCCTACTTTATAATACAATACAGTAGTCGATTGCATCAGAAAACTATTGAAACAGTACTGATCTGTAAGTTTGAGTTCATATATAAGACGGGTTTAGACAAAAGTTTTTGAATTCTTCAAAAGTTTGTGAAATGTTTTTCAAATACTTTTCTTTCAATTCTCAGGTTTTTGTCACTCATTTTGTTTTGTGTAAATATTTTGTAGTCTAATTTCTAACACATGTTTGTAAACGTGTGTTTATAAATATGTTTATTTCGCCACACAATGTGTTCTTCAAAAGTTTGTGAAAATATTTGCCAAATAGTTTGCTTTCAATTCCTATCTCTTTGCGAAATGATTTTGTTTTGTGTTAAAAATTAATTAATAAATTTAATTTACATAATGTTTTTGTGCGAAACAACAGACAAACTAACATTTAAATACATTTTAAACTAAATAAACTTACTTTGAATACAAATATTATTGTTTTGTATGAAGTGATTGAATATTGAATCAATGCCTGGCTTTCAATGCTATCGTTTCCCCGATCTGTCAGTCGTTGAGTCCCTGTCTTTGGCCGACTATTTCAAGTGTCGTATTTGTCTGCAAGTGTTGAACAAGACGTTAGTCACTCGATGTGGACATACCTTCTGTCACGAGTGTCTCAATGAATGGCTCTCAAGATCGCAGACAACCAAAGAGTGTTTTGAATGTCGACAACCGTTGGCCACAAGAAAGAGGGCCCGAAATCAAACAATCAGTGATAATGAGGCCATTATCGGAGGCAATGATTTTGTAAATAGCAATCCTCTCATCGATGAAATTATCGGTAAATTGAAGATCAGATGTGATTACGAGTGGAACGGATGTCCAGAAGTGTGTCCATTGGAGTCGTTGTCCACTCATCTCAAGACATGTCAACACAAATTGTGTCAAACATGTGGTCTATCTGTGGGTCTCGTAAAGGATGACCACAACTGTATTGAAGGCCTGAAGACAGACCGAAATGAATGGCAAACAAAATGCAATGAAAAGGATAGAGAATTTGATATAAAAACTAAAGAAATGGAAACAAAAATCAAAGAATTGGAGACAAAACTTGAAAAATGTGAAAAAAAGTCACGACATTTAGAAATGAAATACAAACAAAGTATTTCTGGCGCTTTGCATAAAGAATTGGTTCAGAAATGTAAGGATTTGGAGACTTCAGCGAAGACATCAACAGTTGTGGCAAAACAAGAGATTCCTTTAGCAGTGATTCCCAAAAGTTTATTCTTTGGTAAATACGAGACAAATGTCGGGTCCATTGAATTCCAGAAATACGGTATTGTTTTCAACAATGTTTTGACAATTAATATGAATAAAGAAAGTGAGACCAGAATTTGTTTGACGTATATTAACATCCAATGTCTGTGCGCTTGTGTCGAGGCCTCATCACCGATGATATTCATTATACCGAACAATAATAGCGTTTTTAGTGTTGACAAAAAAACTCATTCAATAACTGATTTACTGTTAATCAATAATTGCCGCTTTGATGTCAATTCAGAAGGTTTGTTATTTTGATAATTTTGTTTCAAACCGTTGTTTATTAATTGCATTATTATTATCTCATTATCTCTTGACATCAGATCGCAGCTTAAGGTGTATTATCATTGAATTGAGAGACGTATTGAATGAGACATTTGTTTCACAATTGTATAAGAAATGTGTGGCAAATAATAATGTCAACGTTAAATACGAGATCATAAGCCCAGACACTGCACAACTCATGCTAGAGAAGGCCAAGAATGGCATCAATTGATTTCTCGGTATTAAATCGTATGTTTGTATGTCTTTTGCCACTCATATCTTAACATAAATATTATTTGCATTCAAATAAACATTAAAAAAATTTTAAAAATAAACTTTAATTAACCAAATGTTTACTCTTTATAATTTCACTGTATACTTATTTAACTCTAAATTTGAAATAAAAATTATAATGCATTTTATTATATGGATATAATGTTTAATCAATAGAATTTTAAGTACATGTTATATACAGGCCATGCCAAAATAGAGAGGGGCTCTCATTATTTGAACATGGTTATTGTTTGACCTTGGTAATATTTTATATATTACTCACAAAAAAATGTGAATAGTATATGAATAATTTGCACAATTTTTATAGCCTTTGCACCCAATTAGCACATAGGAATTCTGTGTACATAGAATATATGGTATATTTGATAGTTCTTAAGTAATAGCCGATTACTAATAGGTAGGGAGAGAAGGAGGGGGAGAGAAAGGAGGGCACAGCTAATGTCCAATGGGATACTTATGGTAATTTGTTTTTGAATTGTAATCCTAGATAACACGCAAACTCCAATCCGGACCCATAAATGGGTAATGTTTCCCAGAATTTGAGGCAATATTTTCAAACAACAATTCAAATATAATATAGTTTATAGGATCGTTCACCGCTCTCCCCATACTTTAGGTATACGTGATATTTGGCCAAAAGTTATTTTTGTTGTTTAGTTTAGTTTTTGTTGTGAAAGTTAATCAAATTGTTATTTACTTTTAATCATAGATATAAGTGTTTGGTTTGATTTTGTGTGAATATTTTAAATACAAATAATACTAGTAGTATTTTGTGGGAAGCAATTAATCGCATATATCCTAATATTGAGTGAACAAACAATTAAAATTCACATAACATTACAAATCACATCATGTGACATCACTTTAAATAATAAAATAACTATTAATACAGTTATGGATAAGAAATACCACTGTTTTTGGCCTAAATGTGATTATAAGACTAAATTTAAACCACATTTAAGATCTCATCAATTGATTCATTCAAACAACAGACCATTTAAATGTAATTTTAATAATTGTGATAAAAGTTTTAAAAGTGAAGTAGAATTGTCTATACACAACAACCATGTTCATTTAAATATAACATTTATGTGCGATTTCAGTGAATGTGATAAAGTGTTTAAATCTAAACAAATGTTAATTAGACATAAATTCACTGTTCATTCATATATAGATAAAAATCATAAGTATTTTCAGTGTTTTTGGCCTAAATGTCAATTCAAGGCAATAACCAAATCGATGCTAAAAACACACGAATTAAATCATTCAAAAATAAAACAATTTAAATGTGATTTCAATGATTGTAATAAACAATACAAACAAAAGTCAAAATTAGATCGACATAAAAATATCACTCATTTATATAAAAAAGTTGTTTGCGATCTCAATGATTGTTACAAAACATTCACAACTAAAAGTTCTTTGTCTGAACACATAAATAGTGTTCATTTAAATGAACGAAAATTCAAATGCGATGAACAAAATTGTGGCAAAATATTTAAGTCAAAGTCTAATCTCTTACAACACAAACGCTTGCATTCGGGAGAGAAGCCATTTGAATGCGATTTCAATGGTTGTAATAAAAGTTTTGCTAAGAAAACTCAACTTAAAGATCATATGAATAGACATTTGAAAATAAAAAAGTTTAAATGTCATTTTGGTGATTGTCATAAAGAATATGCTGCGAAAGTGGATTTAAAAAAGCATATAATGAGCGTTCATTTAAAAATGAACAAGACAAATTAACTATCAATTTTGTACATTTAATTTGATTACAATTAAATACAGTACATTGTTTACTGTATTGCATCAAAATGTTTATGCTAACAGTTGTTTATAACTTTTATCTTGTAACTTATATTTATAATATAATTACTTTTCTATGATTGAAACATTATTAAATTACTAAATCACTTACAATTCACTCATTGTTAATACCGTTTATATTAAACCTTATGTAATTCAAAAAATGCTATAATATTTATATTAATAATAATTTCATTTTATTATCACTTATGTAATAAAGAGTTGTGTCAAATATTTTTACATTTATTTTTAAATAAAAATTATTAAATAGTGTTTGCATTGAATGTACGGAATATTCCGTTCCGACGAACGGCTTGTATCTCACGGTCCGAGACATCAATCCGTCGGCTAAACAATTGTCCGGAAATCGATATAAAGACAATTGTCGGACAATTCATCACTAAATTATACACACATTTATCGCTAACAAAAGCGTTACTAATGTTTATTGACATCAATTTCGGTAGTCTTGAGATGTAATCAAAGGCCATATCANTAACAAAAGCGTTACTAATGTTTATTGACATCAATTTCGGTAGTCTTGAGATGTAATCAAAGGCCATATCAGTCAGTATTGACCGCCAAGTGATGACAAAAATGCTCTCGAGTTGTGGCGCAAAGAGATGACAGTCTTTGAATGAGTTGTCATTCATTTCATTGATGTTTAGCCACAAGTGTGTCATGTGTTTGGCGTTTGGGAAACAATTTTCAAACGAGAAATATTTTTCAATTTTATAATCAATACTGTTATTCACTTTAAACTTAAACACTTTAACGCATTCAAAGTGTCTGAACGAGTGGTACAACTCTTGAGCGGTGGGGAAGTGGTGGACATACATATCAAACCTCTCTAACGTCGGGCACCGGGAGGCGAACCGTTCAAACCCGTTGGTCATTTGCTGCGCCCCGAGTGCTGCCAATTGTAATTCATTCAATTGCTGACAATTTGATAGACTTTCAAACACGAGGCCATCGATCGGGAATTGAGCGTTGAGTCGGAGTCTCTGTAAACCCGGCGTTCGGGACAATAGTGTGACCACCAGTGGGTAATCCAATGAATCTATTTTAAAGTGTATAAATTTCATGTTTTCAAACACTATTTTGTGGGTTTCATTGTAAATGTCGGACAGATTTCTGTAATCGTAATGCAATTCCTCGACATTAGGACACAGTGTTAATAGGGGTGAGGCTGTAGTAGTGAAGGCACCCGATATGGCAGGGGTTATATTTCTAATCACTTTTACATTGTTTCGTACAATACAATCATATGTACCTTGGTCGAGTACTTGATCAGGCTCTAAATTAAAACTTTTAACACGTTTGCAATGTTCAATAATTAATTGTATAATTTGTTGATAATTTTTAACACTGTATCGCATATTGTGTTCGTAATGTGTAAACCATATGTACTTAATATTTGGCAGTTTACTGATTATGGTAATGATTGTCTGTTTATTAATAGTGACAGGTGATCTATTTGAAAAGCCACCTTGGTAGATATAAAGTGTTTTTTGTTTGGCAAATATGATGTGATAAATATATAGATGATATTGTCTTTGAAATACCGTTCGCTGGCATTGTTTAGACAGACATTCAAACCTAAACTTATCATCAAATGATAGATAACTCAACAGTAGTTCACATAAATCATCACCAAATCTATCAAAACTACACTTCGGGTAAAATACAGACATTTTACTAATAAAACACAATTCAAATAATGTGCAAAAAAATTTTGTAAATTAAAAAACACACAAATATTATGTATGTTTACATAACCGCATCCATATCATTAAGGACAATTTTATCAAGGACAATTTTATTTGTATCCATAAATTACGTCCAGTATTTGATAGTATTTTTTGCCCACTTTAGAGCATATGTTTTGTCAAAAGCTTAAACACTATTTCAACGTTATTATATGACTCCCCAATTGTGCATTTGTACAGTGAATACTATTTTGTCCTTATTAAAATTGTCCTTAATGATATGGATGCAGTAATAATAAACAGTATTGTGAACAATACCAGAATCACCATCATACAAGTGTAAGTCATAAGCCATAAGTTTGTGCACTTATTCCTATGTGTCAGCACTTTATATAACGATTGAAACAAAACTTTTTAGCGCAATATTCTGATGTTTTAATAACATGTATAACAATTATTGAGAGTTAACCATGGTCAATTTACTGTAATGAAGTTTAATAAAAGTTATAGTTTTATATTAAAAAATGTTTGTTCAAAATAAATGTAAGCACCATGCTCATTTTAATGAATGTAATTATACACACGTACTCTATATTCACATCATTTATGAACATTTGGTTTGTTTCGAAAACAGGTTTTTATTTACTTTTGGTTCAAAGGTTTTGGCGTTTTTTACACGTGTTTTGGGAAGTGATTGAAGACAACGAGTGTTGAGTCCGACGAAGACATGGGTTCGCGAAGAAGTGATGTCTTGAATGACGATATCTTGGGATTGATTTGCAATGAATTAAATGTCAAACAATTAATGTCAAACAATTGTTGAGATTAGAGTCGGTTTGCAATCAATTCATGGATTGTGTCGGAAGTGCTCTCCAGAGGAAGAATGCATTGAGTGTTGGATTCGATGGCAAAGACTGTAATGAAGATTACCATTCATTCAGAGACGGAAACATCAGTGAAGACATTGTCGAGAAGTCACGAAATAAATACGCATTGAATTCAATACTCGGGAAGTGTTTGAATATAAAGTCTTTATATTTAGAAGACGTTATAATCGATGGACAGATATTATCACTGATTGTGAGCCGATGTCCACAACTCAAGCGCTTGTATTTGATTGACATTTCTATCAAAGCTTCGACCGAAGAACTAATGAATGTATGGAAACCATTATTGTCTAAATTGTCTCATTTGACTCTCGATGACGAGATTGACGACAATATTCTACACCTTTTGCCACAATTATCATCACTTGAATCCATAGAATTGAGAGATTTATACGGTTTTAATCGAAATACTAAAGAAATGCTCAAATGTTTGCCACAAAGTATTGGTTGTCTTAAACTACAAAATATTAGAAACGAGAGAGCATTGGATGTACTGATGAAGAGATGTCCGCATTTGGAAGCGCTTGAGATTTCGGTTACACCTGATTTCAGTGACATTAATTCGGATGAAGTGTTTGCCAAGATTTGCGCTCATTTTAAGCTCAAGCGCTTTGGCTTTGAGACACAGATGTTGTCGACCGAAGTCTTCATCGAAAACATCCCAAAACTCAATGAATTGAGACATTTATACCTAAATTCTGACATTGATTTCAACACAAATGCTATGCAATCGATGCCTTCACTCGAGTGCTTGCATTTAGAAAATGTTTGCATTTCCCCTAAAATGTTGACCAAATTGAGGCAAATCTATCCAAACGTAAAGTATTTACGTCTGAATCGTGTTTCCATGAAATGCGAGTGCAATGAAGAGATTAAATACACTTATTATGGCGACCGACGCATACATTGTCGACTGTGTGCACACAATTGCATGCATTGTATATCACAATTGCCACAACTGAAGCGATTGTATCTTGGTCATTTTATACGTGATTCGTGGTATATTGAATCTAATGATATGAAACTCTTCATTGAACTGAAAGTATTGTCTTTGAATGGCTGCGAAAACATCGAGGAATTGAAAGATTTTATTACACATTGTATTGAAAACAGGGTTTCGAAGAAGTATTTCAAACTAAGATTGGGTCCCAATATAAAGCACTCACTTATCAATTGTTTAAATGATATGAATGTAAGAATTCCTAAGAATATTGTCATTCAATGTAATCAATGTTCTGATATCTAAAATCCTTTCAACAAATATGTCATTTAAATAAACTTTTTGATATTTAATAAACAATAAAATTAATTGAATCTCTATTTCAGTGAATCTATAATAACACTAAACACTCAATTTGTATCTCATTTAATGACTTAATTGAAAACTTTTTTTACATTTATTTATACAATTAATATATTGTGTAAAATGCTATCAACAATTGTATTTTTGGAGTTATTAATCATTTAATAAATTAATGTAAAACAAATGTTTATTAATAATAAATTGTTTGATAAATCAAATACAGTGAGTCTTTGAGTGAGCTTTTGGTTGCTTTCTCTTTGTCTATGATTTAGACTTTATTATGTTTTTAATTATTTTTAATAATTCTTATAAAAAACTGTTTTATTTTACAATTTAATTGTCAAAATAACTGTTGTCTCAACTAATAAATTGTTTTTAATAAATAAAACTCTAATTAACTTTTAATTGATTCGTCAAATACAATACATAGACTTGACATCTAGTTTAACCATTGAGTGTTCAAAAGTTTAAAACAATTTACTAAATTGTGTTTAATTATTGAGTTTACATAAAGTTTGCATTGAATGTACGGAATATTCTCGTTTGCCGAATAGACTGTATGTCTCTATCTTTGAGATTAATTATATTATCATTGAATCCCCGATTAATATATATGCGATTAATTGTCGGGCAATTCATCACAAGATTACAAACACATCTATCGCTTACAATCCCAAACTCCAGACTTAATGACAGCAATTTCCGTAGTTTTGACACGTCATCGACCATCACATCCGTTACCGATTTATCTCTGTTTTCATTCACCGAAAAACTCTTGAGTTGTGTCCAGTGTGTGAACGCGTGGCAAATATCGCCGATCCGTACCGTTTCGTCCAAATCTAATGCAAACGACTCGAGTGAACAGCACTGGGAGGCAAACGTGTTGAAAGGCTGGGCCGATAGTCGGGTCATTGTGCCCACTCGCAGGTGTTTCAACATGCTCAATTGCGCTAAACTGGGCCACAATCTATCATTGATTGGATGCATGCCTTGCATTTCAAACGCCAATAAACCTGGCGTTCGGGCCATGAAGTCACACAATAAATTGTAGTCAATGTTTTCATATGTAACAAAATTTATGTTTAAACTTTTCAACCGTTCAAACACTAAATGACAATTCTGGGGGTATATATAAGGCAAGTGTTTTTCAGACACTATCACTCCCTCGACGTAAGGGCACATTGTTAACAGGGGTTCGGCCGCCACACCCGATATACCCCAACCTATATTACGGCTCACTTTTATCTTTCTTTGGTCCAAAGTTTGACGTAAATCTTTGTCCAAAATCTGATCCGAGTCTAAGTCTATATTCTTGAGGTGTTTGTAATGATTAATAATTAATTGAATGATTTGTTGATAATTTTCAACACTGTATCGCATATTGTGTTCATAATAGGAGTTATGTGTAAACCAAATGTACTTAATATTTGGCAGTTTATTGAGTATTGTTTTGATTGTCTTATCATTAATGTGAATACATTTTGGGGTAGCGTTTAATTCAAGTTTCATGACTTTAATAAACATTAAGTGATATACGTTTAGATGATATTGTTTTTGAAATACCGTTCGCTGGCATTGTTTGGACAGACTTTCAAACCTAAACTTATCATCAAATGATAGATAACTCAACAGTAGTTCACAGAAATCATCACCAAATCTATCAAAACTTGATTTTGAGTAAAACACAGACATTGTTATAAATATAACAATTCAAATGAAGTGCACAAAACTTATTAAATTAAAAACACAAATGTGATGTATGTTTACACAATAATAAAAAGTATTGTTTGCAACCACACCAGAATAACCATCATAAGTCGTAAGGCATGGTCTAAAGTTTGTTCACTTATTCCTATGTGTCAGCACTTTATTAATTCAAACAAACTTTTGCTAAACTTTTATATTTTAATGTTCTAATAACATGTATAACAAGTATTGAGAGTTACATGGTCAATTTATTGAAGTTTAACAAAGCTTTACAAAATTACCCATAATTGACCCAAAATAGTCTATGACTTAACAGTTTTAAACTTTAAAGTTTTAAATGTTTTTAATTATTTGTAATAATCTGTTACAAACTTTATTATTTTCACAATTCAAGTGTAAAAATAACTGTTGTCTTAACTAATAATTGTTTTTAATAAATCAAACTCTAATTGACAATTAGAGTGATTGATTTGTCAAATACAATACATAGACTTGACATCTAGTTTAACCATTGAGTGTTCAAAAGTTTAAAACAATTTACTAAATTGTGTTTAATTATTGAGTTTACATTATGTTTGCATTGAATGTACGGAATATTCTCTTTCGCCGAATAGACTGTATGTCTCTATCTTTGAGATCAATCTTATTATCATTGGATTCCCAAATATATATGCGATTAATTGTCGGGCAATTGAGTACAAGATTGCAAACACATCTATCGCTTACAATCCCAAACCTCAGGTTTAATGACCGCAATTTGAGTAGTTTTGACACGTGATCGATCATCACATCCGTTACCAGTTCTCTACCACTAGTGATATGAATGCTCTCGAGTTGTGGCGCAAAGAGATGGCAGTCTTTGAATGAGTTATCAGTCATACGATTCACCGAAAGGGTTATGTCTGTCAAGTGTCGGGCGTTTGGGAAACAGCTCTCAAACGATATGTTACTTATAGTGTTCACCCATTTATCTCTGTTTTCATTCACCGAAAAACTCTTGAGTTGTGTCCAGTGTCTGCACGCGTGGCAAATATCGCCGATCCGTAGCGTTTCGCCTAAATCTAATGCAAACAACTCGAGTGAAGAGCACTGGGAGGCAAACGTGTTGAAAGACTGGACCGATAGCCCGGTCATTGTGCCCACTCGCAGGTGTTTCAACATGCTCAATTGGGCTAAACTGGGCCATAACTTATCATTAATTGGATGCATGCCTTGCATTTCAAACGCCACTAAACCCGGCGTACGGGCCATGAAATCACACAACAAATTGTAGTCAATGTTTTCAAATGTAACAAAATTAATGTTTAAACTTTTCAAGCGTTCAAACACTAAATGACAGCTTTGGGCGTAGATATAAGGCAAATGTTTTTCAGACACAACCAGTCCCTCGACGTGTGGACATAGTGTTAGTAGAGGTTCGGTCGCCGCACCCGATATACCCCAACCTGTATTACGGCTCACTTTAATCCTTCTTTGATCCAGAGTTTGAAGTAAATCTTTGTCCAGAATCTGATCCGAGTTTAAGTCTATATTCCTGAGACGCTTGTAGTGATTGATAATTAATTTTATGATTTGTTGATAATTTTCAACACTGTATCGCATATTGTGTTCATAATAGGAGTTATGTGTAAACCAAATGTACTTAATATTTGGCAGTTTATTGAGTATTGTTTTGATTGTCTCGTCATTAATGTGAATACATTTTGGGGAAGCGTTTAATTCAAGTTTCATGACTTTAATAAACATTAAGTGATATACGTTTAGATCGTATTGTCTTTGAAATACCGTTCGCTGGCATTGTTTGGACAGACATTCAAACCTAAACTTATCATCAAATGATAGATAACTCAACAGTAGTTCACAGAAATCATCACCAAATCTATCAAAACTACACTTCGAATAAATTTTATCCATTTTTAATTAAAATATTAATTATAAAATATTACACAATATGTTTGTATACTCAAAAATGGAGTTAGAATTAATATCATAAACATTTATTGTATTCATAGCACCCATTGATACAAATGTAATCTAATCTGTATTACACATCCGTATATTTTATATAACGGTTTGTAAACAAAAAATTATACAACCATTGATTGTGCTTAACATTACATACCAAATAAATTTTATAAAATAACAGAATAACCATCATAAATCATAAGCTATAGTCAAAAGTTTGTGCACTTATTCCTATGTGTCAGCACTTTATATAATAATTGAAACAAACTTTTTTAAAAATTTAAAGTATGTTTATGTTTTAATTTAATTACATGTATTGAGAGTTAACTTGATAAATTCATTGACATTTAATAAACATCTACACAAATTTTTAAATAATTTTATTCAAAATAAATTTAGACACCATGATCGTTTTAAATATTACAGTAATTATAAACATGTAATACAATAGTAAATTCTGTTTTTATAATTAGCATTAATTAATGGCGTTTGCATTGAATGTACGGAATATTCTGTTTTGACGGATAGACTGAATATCAGTTACCGAGAGATCTATGCGTCGGCTAAACGATTGTCCGGAAACTGATATGAATGTAATCGTCGGGCAATTCATCACTAAATTATACACACATTTATCGCTGACAATAGCGTTACTGATGTTTATTGACTGCAATTTCGGTAATTTTGAGAGATAATTGACGGTCACATCAGTGAGGAGTGCCCGACAAGTGATGAGACGAATGGTCTCGAGTTGTGGCGCAAAGAGATGACAGTCTTTAAATGAGTTGTCATTCATTTCATTGATATTCAACCACAGGTTAGTCATGTGTTTGGCGTTTGGGAACGACTTTTCGCACGTAAAACAACTTTCAATTCTATAATTAAAATTGTTATTCACTTTAAACGTAAAGTGTTTAACGTTTTCAAAGTGTCTAAACGAGTGGCACAAGTGGTGAGCGCCGGGAAAGTGGTGTATAAACACGTCAAACAACACTACGTGCGGACACCGGGAGGCGAACCGTTCAAACGCTACGGTCATGGGCTGAGCACTCGGTGATGACAATTGCAATTGTTTTAAGCATGGTGAATTGGACAGACTGTCAAATATACGGCTGTCGATCGGGAAATTAGCGGTCAATTGTAAATACTGTAAACCCGGTGTTCGGGACAATAGCGCCACAGCTTGTGAATAGTCTACTGAATTCAAATTAAATGTTATAATTTTCATGTCTTTGAACACTATTTCGTGGCTTTCGTTGTAAATATCGAACAAATTTATGCCATTATTATAATCGAAATGCAATTTTTCGACATTAGGACACAGTGTTAACAGGGGTTCACCTGATATACCCCGGGCTATATTACTACTGAGTTTTATATTGTTTCGTTCGAGTCTATCGTATAATTCTTGGTGTAGAATCTGATTGGGGTTTAAATTAATACTTCTCACATGTTTGCAGTGTTTGAGAATTAATTCAATAATTGGTATATAATTTTTAACACTATATAGCAATCTGTGTTTATAATAGGAGTTATGTGTAAACCAAATGTACTTAATATTTGGCAATTTATTGAGTATCAAAGCCATTGTCAGCTCATTAATCCAAACTTGTTTCTGTGTTGTATTTATTTCAATGTAATTAAGTCTCGCAAACATTAAATAATAAACTTTGAGATCTAATTGTTTATTATATATTAATCGCTGGCATTGTTTGGACAGACATTCAAACCTAAACTTATCATCAAATGATAGATAACTCAACAGTAGTTCACAGAAATCATCACCAAATCTATCATAAATACCGTTCGCTGGCATTGTTTGGACAGACATTCAAACCTAAACTTATCATCAAATGATAGATAACTCAACAGTAGTTCACAGAAATCATCACCAAATCTATCAAAACTACACTTCGGGTAAAACTCAGACATTATTACAAATAAAACACAATTCAAATAATGTGCAAAAAACTTATTAAATTAAAAACACACAAATATTATGTATGTTTGTTTACACAATAATAAACAGTATTGTTATCAATATCACACCAGAATCACCATCATAAGTCATAAGTGTAAAGTTCGTGCACTTACTCCTATGTGTCAGCACTTTATATAATGATTGAAACAAAACTTTTTGGGCCAATATTCTAATGTTTTAAATTAAAACTTTTAATAACATGTACAGCAAGTATTGAGAGTTAACCATGGTCAATTTATTATAGTTCAACAAAGTTTTACACAATTTTAACCACCATAATCATTTTAGTTAATGACATTAACTTAATGTAATTATACACATATTTATCACATAATTTATGAATAAATGTTTGGTTTGTTTTCAAAACAGGTTTTTGTTTACTTTTGATTCAAAGGTTTTGGCGTTTTTTACACGTGTTTTGGGAAGTGATTGAAGACAACAACAAGAGGTCGAGTGTTGTGTCCGACGAAGACATGGACTCAAACGGGAAGCGAATGAAGACTAGAAGTGTTGCGAGACTTGAATCCCAAG
>CAJPIZ010001310.1:0-17350 GCA_905368565.1 Medioppia subpectinata | reverse complement strand
TTTTCTTTTCCAAGTATTAAACACTTTCTTCCATAAGGAGTGATCGGTTGAAGACATATAATTGGACGGACTTTGAGGGCTGTCGTGAGGGGAGGAGAGAAAATTGTTGGGTAGTATTGGTTGACAGTGCGAAGTGCTGTGCACTGTGTGTGCACTTGTATTATAAGGGGTTTTGCGAAAGAATAGGGAAATGAATTGAAAACACAAAACGCTATACTTTTTTCGGAGGGGAAGAGACTTATTGATGGGCTATTCGGGGAGCGATTCTCGGAAGTTGTAGCGCATCGATGGGCACCACATATATATACACAGTATATATACATACAGTTTATATATATTCCTAATATATACCAATAGAGAGAAGGCCAGGAAAAGGAAGAAAATGAAATAATGAGACAAAACATTTGAAACACTCTCTGCTAGTCATACACCTCTCTCACTCTCTTTGGGCACTTTGCACAGCACTCACTGACAGGCATTGGTAGGCAAAGTGGCAGTGGTTTTGCACCAAATTTCAAATATATATATCGCTTACGGTATTAAACACTGAAAAATACATAAATGAACGCAACATAAGGGGAACAGAAGGGAACAACTGATTCTCAAACACATCACTACCAGTGACTGACTGACAGACAATCTGGTGATTGCATTGTCATTGAGGGAGAGAATGGACAGAGAGAGAGAGAGAGAGAGCAAAAAGAATACAGAAAGGGCGTCTAACCCTTGTTTGTGTATATTTTTCATGATTTTCGATTGCTAAAAATGTGACATAATAGCTTCGTGTTTTTTAATCACGTTAACTCTTTATTTAGATTTATATTTATTTTTTGAAAAAGAATAAACACACCATGTGTTTCAGGCGAACAGAAAAAAAACTAATTTACATATAAATCAATGCGTTTTCTAACTTTACGTTTGATTTGTTTGTGAATAAGATTTTTATCTATACATTTTTTTGGCCGTAAACTACTATTTATTGTTCAAACAATCCGTTTGTTTTATTTTATTATTATTTTCTTCTTTCTCTTTAATGATCGACACCTAAACGAAGGGTTGGAAAAAGTTTTTTGACTTTTGTTTTGTTTTTGATTACAAATTCTGTTGAGTTAATGGTTTTGATGAGAATATTCTTTGTTTTGTTAATGCATTTATTTTTAACACTGAATTTAATTCCGTTAAATAGCACTGGATTTTGCACTTTATTTGCAACTCATTTACACAACAACTGTGTAACAAATATTATAAAAAACAATTTACTTGATTTTTTGTGTTGAAAAAAATCATATCACATAAGGACACGCACTTAATATCGACATAAAAATATAGACTAATTCTCTAACATATGTTACTTTTGATAAATTGTTTAAAGCGTTTATAACAATTTGTCAAATTTCTTAAACGAATTTTATAGTGCTACGATAAAAAAAAGGACCACTTTTTTAGTTACAACTTTTTTTTCTTTGTTATTAAACAAAATGCGGGTTAAATCTGTTCATCGCTGAGAAATTGAAAATAAAAAAGTGTAGAGAGAGAGAGAGAGAGAGAGAGAGAGAGAGAGAGTCTTTAAAATATTGCACTTTTTCTGTCACACATTTTTCACTTTTTTATCATCCACTTTTTTTATTCTCTCTCTCTCTCTCTCTCTCTCTATCTGCCAATATTTCTTAAGTCAAAGGGCGGACAGAAATAAACCAAATAAGTATAAAAATAGGCAAAAAATATTCAATAATAGATTTTATACTGAGATTTCTCCCAAAACAACAATTTTCAGATCAAATGCTTAGCTATTAAAAGATCATTTGAAGTGTATTTTCTCTCCACATATATTCAGTATACGGAGAAATAGCGCACAAATATTCACTTCTACGACAATAAAGCCTATGATAATCGCCGGTCTCTCTGGATGGCCAGGTAGTAAAATTACTGTAATCCTCACGCTCTCAGGCGTGTGTAATATATACCATTATCTAATGTTAATAACTGGTGTTAATATTACTCCTATGCTCTCTCTCTCTCTCTCTCTCCATTACAAGAAGTTATAGCTGTGTATCCAATGCTCTCATGACTTAATAATTCGCATTCAGTTATAAACGGATCGTTTGAAAAACTCTTTTAGTCACTAATTATCGCAATCCCAACACTTTATTGCTTGTATTCAACTGCAAACCCCTTTCCCTGTGTCGTGTCTAATAGACTTAAAATATGCCATTTATATGACAGCCAACGGCTCCGGGAGGTTGTGTGTGAGGGAAGGGGTATAGACGAGGGGAACCGAAGCCCTTAATTCTGTAATAGCCCTCAGCATTATGTGCCTGGCCATTGAAAACTAGCAAAAAAGTGTTGGGATTGCGATAATTAGTGACTAAAAGAGTTTTTCAAACGATCCGTTTATAACTGAATGCGATAATAATTCAGTACTCTCGTAACCTAACACAGCTATAACTTCTTGTAATGGTCTCTCTCTCTCTCTCTCTCATCATATTTTATATTTGTTTTCAAACCAAATTAAATGTTCATTAAGTCATAGGAGAGAGCGCTTTGTTTTGTGTGTACGAAAACACACACAGAATATTGGCATTAATTATACACCGAATAAACTGGTCGTTCGCTTTGCATTTCAATTAGAAATTTTGTGATAAATGTTGAAAACCAAATGCCAGCCAAAGAGGTCATTGAATGGCATATAATATCCATATTAACTGCAATCTTGTTGTGTGTGTTGGCGCAGGTGTGATCCACGTGATCGAGAACAGTGGCAAACTGACCTGGTTCAGGCCGAATGGAGGTGAGGTGATTAACCCGGACCACACGCCCATCGGACCCAAATCGTTGGACGCGTTCGCCGGCGTCGCCCGTAAGCGACCGGACGTTCAGTTCGAGATTGTGTTCAACACTTCGGCCAAAATCGATTTGGACGCCCGAAAGGCCAGTCTTCCCGCAAACCTAACCGTCAAACTCGTGGACACATCGTTTCTGCTGTCGTTTCCCGGCTCTACTCCGCGAGGCTTTTGAGACCGCTTTATGAATATCTCTTATAATACAAACTTGTAATTTGTTTTCAATTATTATATATTTGCTGACAAAACAAACAGAATATTTATTTATAATAAATATATTATATCTATAATTTATTTACTGATATTTCCATTTGAATTGATTTGTTATTTATTGTGTTTGTTTGCAAATGAATATATATTTTGCACACAAGAAATGCTACACTAAATACACACATGCTTTACGACAGAATCGTATCGGAAATATATATCTTGAATGTAATTTTGCGATGATTTTTGTTGATAATTAAGATATACTGCTTTTTATTATGACTATTATTTATATATTTATTTGATAATTATTTGCGTTAATAATTAATCTGTTTTTTTGTAAGAAAATATACATAAATTGTAAACATTTAATACAAAAACCATTTGTTGAACAGTTTTAAAACACAGTTTAACCTTTTGTTTCTCTTCTGTCAAACTATAAGTGACTTATAATAACATATAATAAATAAGTTTTTTTGAAAAATAAAAATTTAATTGAAATACATTTCCGAAAACATTGCTTTAAATTTATTGTTCATTAATTGTCTCAACAATTACTGCAAACTCTGCTATTAGTTATCAGTTATAATCTGATCTATAGTTTTATTTTTCTTCGCTTTGACATTAAAATAGTAGTCATTTCTCATTGTTTTGTATGAAATAAACGGCAATTAAATCGCGGATTTGTCTCAAAAACTAGATTTATTGTCCTTTTCTTATGCGAAATGACACACAAAGCAAATGTAAATATAGTTTTTATGTCTTTTGATAACATTTGTAATAAATACGGGACACACATGAAAGACACTGAGATTTAATTTTGATTTATATTATAATTATATTGAAATCATAAATCAAAAGACACTGTTAAGTGATTGATAGAGAGAGAGAGAGAGAGAGAGAGAGAGAGACCATTACAAGAAGTTATAGCTGTGTATCCAATGCTCTCATGACTTAATAATTCGCATTCAGTTATAAACGGATCGTTTGAAAAACTCTTTTAGTCACTAATTATCGCTTATTTTATAATAATAATAAAATATATTAATTTTTTGTTTAGTTGCAGCAAAAACCATAGGAATATGTGGAGAGAGAGAGAGAGAGAGAGAGAGAGAGAGAAATAAGGGTAAAACTAAAAAACAATTTTCTGGTCATTAAACTTTGCAAACCTTTTATGCATTTTCCCTGAAAAACGCAAAGATGTTTAAATAATCTAAATATCTATCAATTGAGAGACAAAACAAACTACAGTTAAAAGAAGCGGAGAGATAGAGATAATTGAAAATTTAATGAATAAATTAGATTTAATTTAATCCGTGAAAACACCTGAAAAAGGGCTCCAGTTATACGTGTGCTAAGCATTTGCACAACGAATTAAAAAAAACACATTATGTTTTACTAAATTTGAATTAAAGCCAATAATAATAATGTAAAAAAACTAATAAAAAATAAGTTTATGTTTAATTATTATCCATAAAATATACTTAATTCTGGGAACGAGTTCTCGCTTTTGAATAATTGTAATTTAGTAGTAAAAAAAATGCTGAATAATGTATCAGTCAATCAATTAGTGTATTATATTTAGGAAACAAATTTAGACATTAAGTCGAAATTTTCATTTTAATTGTGCTATAAATTTGTCACAAATTTATTGCATTTGTATTATGAAAAAGAGTCGCTAAAACTTTTCTCATCCCATCATTGAAGAGGAAAAGACATGATATCATCGTATCGTTTAAGGAAGTGATGGGAAAGAGAGAGAGAGAGAGAGAGAGAGAGAGAGAGAGAGAGAGAGAGAGAGATTGTCGTCGGGATGAGGAAGAGTAGCTCTGATTATATAATATAAATCATTGAGTATTATATTGAGAGCAGAACCCGATTCCTAGTATTGCCAGCGATTACTGATTCCTAGTCTTTCACTTTCGATCTCTCTCTCTCTCTCTCTCTCTCTCTCTCTTTTATATTGAGAGCAGAACCCGATTCCTAGTATTGCCAGCGATTACTGATTCCTAGTCTTTCACTTTCGATCTCTCTCTCTCTCTCTCTCTCTCTCTCTCCTCTTTCATATCATCATCTCTTCACTAAACCATCGTTTAAAAGCTCCTAATATTGCTGTACAATGAAATGCATTTGACGTTACGAACACTTAATGCCAAACGATTGTACGGACAGTGTTTTGCCCGAAATACTCGATTCAATTCACTGTTTGTAACGCATTGTATACTTGTATTGGCTTTTCGTGCAGACAGTGAGCGGAAAATAGAGACCAAAAATAGTTGTTTAAGAGATATTACTATCATTTCTTGGAAAAAAGAGGAGAGAAAATTCAACGATATAAATGCTATCGTAAGCTATTGTGCGCCTGATATAGACACTGGCGCTGGCGGTGGTTGTGGTGGTGGCTGTGTATGTGTGCGCCCATACCCTCCACATGCATGAGCCCGATGTCCGACAATATATCTCATATACACGAGAGATATAAGTGCCTCAAAGCGCACACCAATTGTTTTCGCTTAAATTTGTGAACATTAGAGACAGTGTTCTTCACTCTCTTGTTAGCCATTATATACTCGCAGACTATTAGAGAGAGAGAGAGAGAGAGAGAGAGAGAGAGAGAGAGAGATCGAAAGTGAAAGACTAGGAATCAGTAATCGCTGGCAATACTAGGAATCGGGTTCTGCTCTCAATATAATACTCAATGATTTATATTATATAATCATAGAGAGAGAGAGAGAGAGAGAGAGAGAGAGACTAACTTTGAATTATTTACTAATTTAAATTTGACAGAAACACAACACAACAGTAAAGTAATACATGTATTAACTCTAAGTATTGATTCTTAAAAACTACACCAGAATTCTGTGGAAATGTTTTTTGAAAAATGCAAAAACAATATAATTCTTGATAACTTTTTATTTTAAAATATGCAAACTATTTGCTAAAAAAGTAAATGTATTTTTTGTGAGTCTTGTGATGTTTGGCTGTAATTGTATTTTTCAAACAATATTAAGTAACTTTTCTTTTTAAAAAAATTTTCTGTTGATATTACACTTTGAAAGTGAATAAAATTGTATAATTTCTATCGTGTGAAGCATTCAATGTCGCTATTCATTAAATGGTCAAAATTATAGTGAAATAATGTTTTAATATTTATGATTTCTTATCACACAAACCTATTACAGAATCTCTTATTAGTGTCAATACATAATTGACATAATTATTGTGTGAATTGTCTGTAAAAGTGAAGTAATTTTATGATTGATGTCAGATATCAAACATCTCTCTCTCTCTCTCTCTCTCTCTCTCTCTCTCTNCTCTCTCTCTCTCTCTCTCTCTCTCTCTCTCTCTCTCTCTATCAGCAAATGGTGCAAAACATTTTGAGATGAGATAATAATAATAAGGTGTCAAACATTTAATAGATTTTGTTTTAAAGCATCATTTATTTGAATCGTTTTTTCAGGGCTTCACAACTAATCACAAGTTAGTGAACACAACGAGAATAAAATCAAAACAAGTTTTGCTTCAAATCAACGATAGAATAGAGAGAATAAGACAGAGAAATAAGACTCAAAAATTCAAAATACAAGTCACTCCCAAACTAATCAATTATTCAAACAAACGATTCATTGAGAGAGAGAGAGAGAGAGAGAGAGAGAGAGAGAGAGCGTGAATGTCAATGGATAGTGGGGTCAAAGTTTGGACGCTTAGGACATAACAATAACTGTGAATGCGTTCACATAATTCTTGCGAAACAAATTATTTTTCGGACAAATACTGGGATTACATAATAAAGGAGAGAGAGAGAGAGAGAGAGAGAGAGAGAGACCGAGAGTGGAAGTGGGAGTTAGAGAGTGACCATGTACAGTGTGTAGTGAGAGTTATAGCGGGGGTTTCTGTAATTTTATGAATGGTAAGTGTGGGTCGAGAAAGCAATCAAAATCGTCCCAAAACAACATAAATGCTAAACATTGTTCACGACTGCACTGACCCTCCGCTCCCATATCCCTATATCCATATCCAAAGTGTAATAACAATCTCATTAGACCAACAAATTTCAAGTCAAACAAAACTTTTTTTGTTGTAAAGCGAATGTCTTTCTCTATCTTATACTTTGTATGGCATTAATAGCGCATCACTTCCTTTGCATCACATGTCCTGATGGTATGGAAAGGCAATAATATCTGACAATTATTGGGCACCGGGAGAGCGACCAAATTGTCTTATATTAAATATAATGCTTTACGCAATCATTTTTTATGAGAAAATCATGAATTTTTACTGTTAGTCCACAAATGATTTGTGAGATTTCGTTGTGTTTGGGCGCCGTATATATGATTACATATTTTAACTTATATTCGCTTCTGTATTATAAACGCCAGCAAAACATGAAAATATTTATTCATTTTAATATAGAATTTTTTTATTGAGAAAATTTATTGAAATTTCTCTCTCTCTCTCTCTCTCTCTCACTCTAACTACTTACTTACTCTTTCCCTGTCGTCCATACCATCCATACGACTAACTATCGCTATATTTCTGTAATAATTACGATCTGCGGTGTAATCCTGTTATAACATAATCCCTATAACAGCGCCTATAATAGTGTAGTTATCCCTAAGAAACGTTTTATCCATAAAAGCTATTCTCTATTGATTAGAATAAGTGCTTCTCTCTCTCTCTCTCAAACTTTTTGGAGATTTTATGTTTCAATTAAAGTCAGAATTCAATTATTTCTAACTCGAAATTAAATGAACACAATATAGAGACACACGACATGAAAATTCACATATATTTCACTCTACAAAATACATCAACACTTGAATACTAGTCATAAAAATAAATATATTCTGCAATTCTGTGTGAATTAATAGTTTTCAATAAAAGTTTTTTTTGCTCTCTATATAATGATCAGTTAGTCAGCGATTTTTACACGTATACTAAAAGTGCATAGATTTTTGAAGGCATTGAAAATAAATATCAGTGATTTGAGTGGAAGTAAAAATAGTGTAAGAGTTTTGTGATAGAGTTATACCATGTTTTAGGATTTAAATGTGTAAAAACACACAACACTCTCACTCACTATCCAAATACACACTGTATTTATGGGTATTTATACTCTGTATTGAATCTTGTGATACAGTGAATAAAGCATAGGATATACTGAATATCTAACACTCATATAACTAATAGCAACACAACAGTTAAATCCAGTATTAGTTTTACTTAACCAAGAAATCCATTTAAATAATGTTAGCGAATGAACACAATTGTGAATTACAGCAGATGTGGACCAATGCTTAAACTGTTTAAATGCATTGCATTAGCATTAAAGCTGAAGTACAATATACTGTACTTTATATGGGATATGAAGAGTACTATACAGAAGAGAGTGTACTGTATATACAGATGTATTGTGAAGAAGAAGGTATGGAATGGGAGACTGAATGAGAGGATGAGGAAAACGAAAGAGAGAAATGAGTAAATGAGTGACAATAAGAGGGAAAGAGAGGCAGAGAAAGAAAGAAAGAGAGAGAGAGAGAGAGAGAGTCAGTGAGAGATCACACGAGAAATAATGTCTATTTTGGGGCACAATTGGTGTGTATATAACTGCTCGCCGGGAATATTCATTTTTGAGCAATTTTATTATTCTGAGCCTCATATCAAACCTCATGAGAATTTTTTGTCATATTCTCAGCTCTCTCTCTCTCTCTCTCTCTCTCTCTCTCCTCAATTACTCACTTTAAAACCTATTTTGTCAGTAACTGAGGGCTAGGTTTGGGTGTTTAGTGTCGATACACTTATAGCACTGAGAATTGTGATGAAGTCAAGAATTTACTGTTAATTCAATTATGCAAATGAAATATTCTCGCCGTAATTGTATATACAGTATATATACAGTACAGCCAACTATTTAATACATTAAATGCTTCATTAACTTAAGAGAAAAAAGATAAATTTCATTTAAATTTAATTAATTTATTGTTTCATTTTTATTAAACAAATAAAAAAAATATTCTTATATTGTGGTATATTTTGCTGAAATCCTTTTCAAAATAATATGGGAGTATTTCCAATTCACCATAATGCAACATTAAAATAAATATACCTGTATATGAGTAATGCCAATAAGCAAAGCCCAGTATATAACTGTATATACCTCTAATATTTTGCACACACTTTTTGTGGTATAATATACGATGGGTTAGTAAAACCCAAATTAGTCAGTAGGCTATTGGGGCACAACATTTTGCGATGGCATCAGTGCTCTTAACTGCTCCTCTCTTTATGTTTTTTGAGTGACTGACTGTATATTTAACACAAGAAAAATACTCACTTTGCCTTTCCTTTGGGTATATTTAGCCCAACGAAACAACACGACAACATTTTTATAGTTTTCTATCTCTTTCCCTTTTTTCTAGTCTCTCTCTCTCTCTCTCTCTCTCTCTCTCTCCAGCCAAAAAAGTACTGTTAAATGCATTTTTGCCTAAAAATAGCACTATTTTTAAGTAAAACTTATATTAATTACAGTAAAAAATTTCTTATCCGTTCATATGATACTTATTTTTCTGTCATTCTGTGCCAATTCTCTCTCTCTCTCTCTCTCTCTCTCTCTCTCGAAATGACATTTATTTTTTTAGAGCCAATGCTTTATACTTTTTTTTAGGTGAAAGTCTCTGTTATCCACTGCTTTCTCTCTATTATTCCACTGACTTTGAAAGCACTTAAAAATAGTGCTATTTTTAGGCAAAAATGCATTTAACAGTACTTTTTTGGCTGGAGAGAGAGAGAGAGAGAGAGAGAGAGAGAGCCATAGAGATGGGAGCGGTCGGTGAGACTCAATGGCACAGTCCCTGAATAGGAGAAGATTATGTGTTTTGTTATTATATTAATGCACGCTATTTGAGGTTAATTCTCAAGAAGTAGACAATAAATTAAAACTTTTTTCACTGCCTTTCAAATAAGTTTTACTTTTTTTTAGTGTTTTTCCACTTTCTTTCTACTTTCTAACCCATAAACATAGGGCTTAAGGCTTAAGGTCTCGACAATGACCGCTACCATAGCCAACAGAATTACCACTTGTATTATCGGTGGATATTGTGACTCAATTCACACGATATATACATAAAAGCGCTTCCCTTCACTTACATTATGATAAAATGGTTTTATAAAACTTTTTTGATTAAAATATTTTTGTAAATAGATTAATAGCCCAATAAGTTTTGTGTATTTTGTATTTTCAAAATGAATTTAGCAATTATTCCGCAAATAAATTAATATGTGTTGAGTTTTTCTCCCCTTTAAAACTTACGGAAACCAATTAAGTGTATGAATCCATACATATATATAAAGCGAACATAATTTCAATCCTTGATTATAATACTTTCAAAACTTATTTCAAGTTATATTTATTACAAAAGGGTTTCGCAATTGAGTGAATAATAGGCAGTGAAATACGCAAAACATAAAAATGAAAAATGTTTTCGTTTGGCCAAACATTTTGGTCATTAATTTTGATGATTTTATAATGAGATCTGTTTCTAGTTTTCAAAATATTTGGCTATTTTTATTGAGTTTATAAATACTACTCTTTAACTCTTAAATACTTTAAATGTTGTTTGAAAACAATTTTAATAAACATTTCCGTATATTTATAGGAATTTAATTGATAGCTATTTGATTGCAAACAATTTACTCAATTCTGTTACTTAAATAATTAATACGATTATTAAAATCTAATCAAATATTAAAATATTTTAATCTCATATTAGTTTATATAAGAAATATTTGCCTTATTTCTATATATTAATAATTTTTATCGTTTAATACCATTATATTTATAAAAGGATTATAATTTTGGGAAATAAACTCTTAAATTATTGCTTTAATTCTGTTTAAAACACATAATATATAGCATTAAAATACAGTACAAGACGTGAGATAACTAAATAGCATTGAAAATACTATTTTTACGATAAATTTTCGCTCAAAATCTCTTTAATGTAATTGAATATAAAATCACAGTCAAAGACCCCTTAAATAACGGACATTAAAACTATACATAGAGTTTGTATACATAAATATACAATATATTTGTGTGTATAAGAAAATATCGTATATTATAACTACGATTGTCTTTATTTAGTGTACATTATGTGACAGATTCAGTACTATTTGTTTTTATGGTATTATATATAAATCGGATTATCATTGAAAACAGAGGTCTAGAAACCCAAATGATTTATATTTAATACTCGTATATGTATTTATTTCAACTTATTTTTTTAAATAGTTTCGCGATTTGAATGCAAATATCAATATTAAATGACTCTAACTTATGATACCATAAGACTGTATACAACATCCCAACAGTTCAGACCCTCTCCTCTATCTCGAAAACTTTTTTCTCTTCACAATTCAATTTTATTTTTATTTTTATTGTATAAAACTTTCCTCTTTGTTCACTATTTTATTCTCTCTCTCTCTCTCTCTCTCTCTCTCTCGTACTCAAGAAGAATATGGTCTTAAATCATGAGATTATACTATACTCTCCTGTTTTTTATGCCTTTGCCGACCCTTTTTCAGGTGAACAGTGAAAGCAGTGGATAACAGAGACTTTCACCTAAAAAAAAGTATAAAGCATTGGCTCTAAAAAAATAAATGTCATTTCGAGAGAGAGAGAGAGAGAGAGAGAATGAGTATAATATCTCGACAGTAGAGAGTCGTGGCCTGAAGTGTGTGACACGATATGCAAGTGTTTGAAAGAGACTTCGCATTCATTTCAATGGGAAAAGCGATGCAAAGGCTGAGAGAAAATAAAAAGTAATGACAGAATCGGAGAGAGAATAAGTGGCACAGAATAATGACTGGAAAAGTAAATTTAATCCTAAGTAATGATAGCAACCGAATAATTAAATTTTTGTTTTCTCTGTAGAAATTCATACAAACTTTATGTCATAATAATAGCCACGAGAGAGAGAGAGAGAGAGAGAGAGAGAGAGAGAGAGAGAAATAGTGGATTTCAAAGAGAAAGGACAGGTTTTTAAGGACTCGTATTGATATAATGTCAGTAAATACTGGAGTAGTTTTTTTTCATGTGATGTAAAACTGATGAACACATGTAGGAAATGATTGGACAACAAATGTTTGCCATTAAGACATGTATGCAATCAAAGAAATTTGTGGTCAAAAGTTTAAACACAATTAAACACTAAATCGGTTTAATCCATGGCATGTGTGCTACGGATCAAAACCTGTTCACCTGAAAAAGGGTCGGCAAAGGCATAAAAAACAGGAGAGTATAGTATAATCTCATGATTTAAGACCATATTCTTCTTGAGTACGAGAGAGAGAGAGAGAGAGAGAGAGAGAGAGACGCCAACAGAAGCCAAACAATTCGTGTCAAACGATAACAAACATAACAAACGAAACACTCCTTTATTATTCACAACAGAAAACTTTAAGCCATTATTTTCCCCGATATTTAGCAAAAGAGGTAATGGTATTAAAAAACTGTTGAAAACTTTTTTTCTGGCGTTATTTTCTCCCGAAAACCTGTGCTATTCTTTAGGCAAAACGCATTCAAAAATAGATAGCAATTCAATGTCTAAAGAGGTCTTAACCCATAATTTTGTTTGGTTTTATGGCTATTTGAGACACCCTTTTGCTCGGTCTCTCTCTCTCTCTCTCTCTCTCTCTCTCTCTCTCTCTCTCTCTCTCTCTCTCTCTCTCTCTATTCTTTAATAACACGCATACAATACATAAGGAATGACTGCTTTTTTGTTATGATTGGGAATAAAATTAAAATATACACTAAATATAAGCACTATTTCTCTATGAAACTAAACAATTCAATCCCAATATCAGTGATATCTGGGACTCACTATTAAATGTGTTGAATGGCTGTTATAATAGTGCCTATTATTTAAGATTACATTATGTATTACTGAATAATTTTTTATCAGTTTTAAGGATATCTAACCCAATATACAATGTGTTTAAAGATGGGAAAGCCATCTGACATATGGCTTTGGAAACTCCTTTCAACCGTACGATACGTTTTTTGAGCACCAAATTGTCTCTATCTCTCGGATCGATGGCAACCTTTGAACCCCTCTTACACTTAAAAATACCAGAATTGAAAGCCCTTTGTCTTCGGGTTTTGAGTGTTTTTTTGTGCCAAAAAGTCGTGAAACCTATCCTCATATCAAACAGTGCGAGAGAGAGAGAGAGAGAGAGAGAGAGAGAGAGAGAGAGAGGGATCATATATTTTTAAAAGAATTGCTTAGAAATACAATTAAATAGGAAATTATTCCCTTAAATATGCAAACAATATAAAACACTTATAATGGGTTAAAAGCAACGGTAATATAATAGTGAAAGGTTAAGGGGATTGTCGTATATATCGGTAGTGCCAGCGGTTAGTGAAACAGATTTCTCAATTCAGTGCAACTTTTTTGCGTTAAATGGATTTTTGAAGTGAAAGACTGAATGAATGAATGGTCTGAATGGGTGTGTGAATGAAGTGCATATATACCACACAAAAAGCAATGCAAATATCAATATATAAACACCAAAAAATGCATTACTATTTTTGGGCAAATCCCGCGATTCTCTCACTCACTCTCATTTGTACAGTATTTGGCGTTTTGTGGGCTTTTTAAACGCTTCCCGGAAATAATCACATCTACTGTACTGACAGTCAGAGAGAGAGAGAGAGAGAGAGAGAGATGCAAATAACACACAACACGGAAGCAGATATTTTTGTGGAAAATAATTTAGTGGACAGAGAATTATATGCCATTAGAAAATAACTACAGTTCAGTATTGAGTGAATAGTGAGAGCCGGGTATTTGTGAATATAAATATATTAAGCAAATGGAGAGGTATTTAAGTCACCAAAAACTATGTTTCATCGGTTGGCAAACCATCTGGTGTTCAATCACTGTATCGGTTGGCAGTAGTCGTCGTGTTTTCGGTGAGAAAAGGGCACAAATTTTCACTATAATTATCATTGAATGACACAAGAGTTTTGGCAGATTTGGGTCCCTTTTTATTCATTTAGAAATATGTCGGAACTAACTAACTATCAGCGCCTCTCTCTCTCTCTCTCTCTCTCTCTCTCTCCAAACTGTTTTCAATCCTAATTTTAATTATTATTACAAAACTATTATATATTGTATTAAATATTTGAATAATTCATGAGAGGAAAGCCATCGGGAAGCGGCGTTTTTTGCGCCAATCCATGTGTTTTTTTCCTCATTCACACAACATATCAAACACAGAGATATGATATACTGTATGTATAACTGAATGCATACTTTTTTAAACAGTGTTTTGTAATTATTAATTAGCGATTGAGATTCAGTGACCGCCTGTCCGGACGTCCGTAAACAATGAACAGTAGAGACAGTGAAGTGAAACTCAAATTCATCGCTCAATACACAGTGTTTTTCCATTGAAAACATAATTATTTGTTATTATTTTTATGACCATTTCTTTAGAAATGTATTCCCAGAATTTTTATCCATATTATTGAGAGAGAGAGAGAGAGAGAGAGAGAGAGAGAGAGAGAGAATACAATAACAATTTAGAGGAATTATCATTCATTGTGTTGAAAAAACTCATAGAAAATCACATTAAAATTTAGTGTTGAGTTGTTTTTGCAAATCCCGACATAATTGGGAAACAATTTTCAAGTGAATAGTTTAAAACACCAAAATTTTAAAGACAATAAATATTGATTATTATTTCCCTACTTATTAAACATTTACGAATTGTTACTAAAAATAGTTGTCAGTTATTGACAACAATAATAACCAAAAAAGCAGACAAAATAATTATCAATCGTATTGTTTGTTGCGTTGAATTGGGTTTGCATTGAAATTGATTGATAGCCCAATTCGCTGAACAATCAGATAAACAATCATTGGGTTTGAGTTTGGGTCTGGGTTATTGAAAGCTTACATCTCGATCATGATTACCTACATGTTTATCGTGTGCATTCAAATATACATGGGAAATATTTATTACGATAACAAATAAACATTTATTACAAACAGCGAAAACTTTACGATTTGTGTCTACAAGTTGTTTGGCCAACAATTTTAGCGCAAATAAATTGTAGTATAAGTTCTGTGTTGTTGTAAACACTGGTCAAAACTGAGAAATCAATATATTCTGTATAATGAACTACAATATATTGTGCATAATATAGTGTACAGAAACTCATAATCAATATGTAGACAATATTTGGCAAATTGGTCGTTAACTAACCCATTGAATAGTATTTGCTAATGAACTAGATTCTAGTTACTAGAAACTTATTGCATTTATTTATTTGGTGGACATATTTTGTGACAAAATATTTGACATGTAATATGATTTTTGTTCAAAACACTAACACTAATACAATGGGACTATTAATTGGGAGTTAAATTCACTCGAGAATTGTTTGATAAACAAAACTGTTTTTAGGGCTATATTTAGACCAGAAAACATGATTTTCATGATTATCTCTATTTGTCTCATATCTTGAAATGTAATATTAGTTTCTCTCTCCGTATTATACATGCAATTAGTTTTGCGACTGAAGTAAGAAAATTCAAGTTTGTTATTATACACGTGTATCCGTATGTGACAATTGTTTAGTGCAATCACTTGTACACTATCTGCACATAACCATAGCTTTAACAGTGTGTCTAACTTATCGGAACGGCTACTGGAAATAATTTTTGTTTCTCTCATTAATAATTACTATTTTGCTATCTTTTTGTGGAATTACTAATATATTTATAATTGTTATTAATTTCTTCTTACTTTTAAGGAGAGAGAGAGAGAGAGAGAGAGAGAGAGAGAGAGACTCATGAGAAATAGAGGACCTTTTTCTAGCACTCAATGTGTAGATAGCATTCAAAAGTCACTTTACATTTCTTTTAATTCCCATTTAATTTCACATTTCCAACGTCTCTCTCTCTCTCTCTCTCTCGACTCAAAAACAGTCAAATTATAAGTTTGCAATTCTCTCTCTTATTATTGATATACGCTTTACATATAATTAGAGAGTATTTTGTTATTTTATTTTCTGCGGAGAAATTATTCTTATAATTGGTTTGTTGTCTCATATAATATATCGTCAAATATATGTTTGCATTCTGTATAACAAACGCCTAAATATTAAGAGATTTACACAAATTACTAATAAACTCAATACTTAATTGCCTTCTCTCTCCTGGTCTCTCTCTCTCTCTCTCTCTCTCTCTCTCTCTCCTATTTCTCACATAAAAGCATGGCTTAAGTTTTATGTATAAGATTTTATGTTTTACTATAAATAAAGTGCAAAATACATAATACAAAAGCGAAGCACAAATTTCTTGACTCCAAAACCGTATTCATAAAAAGAGATTACGATTTAAATTAATTTATTGCTTTGAATTCAATTAAGAGATTTCGGCAATAATTAAATGCAAAACAACTTTTGCGCTCAACATTTAAAAATGTCATTTTATTATTCAAACTGAAATAAAGCTTTCAAAATAAAAATTTAAATAATTAAAATAATAAAAACAATTCAATCGCAGCGATAAGTATTTGTGTTTAACTTTCAATATGTGTTTCATTTATTTATTACTTTGAATTGTTTTTATTTTTTTTAATAAAGATATTAAATATTTATGTTTTAATAAAATTATTTAATAAAATTTTGTTTTTATTTAATATAAATAAGATTTTATTGACTAATATTAATGTATTGATAAGTGTATAATGGATAATAAATTATGGTTTAATCTAAAAATAATTTCAATTTATTTTATTTTTAAAAGTTTTATCAAAGAAAAATAAAAGTTGCATTCATTTTAAAATATCATTAATTATAATAACAAATTGTTTCTCTAATTTTTACTTAACAAAACAAAAATAGCTTAAAATTCAATTATCAATGAATTGATTAAATAGTTAACCAAATACTAAGACATGAATATAACAGATAAACTGTTTGATAAAAACAATATTTAATTAATTTCAACAAGAATTATAATTTTACTATAAATTAAAAGTTTCGATGAGAAGTGTTGATAATCATTGAAGACATAGTGTAGTACTTATTATGTAATTTCTAAAAATATTAAACACAAAAACACCTCTAAAGAAAGTATATTTAAAAAATGCACAATTTTTTGTCTCTAAACCCGAAATTAATGTCTAAAACATTAATCAATTGCCGGCGAAAAGTGTAGTCTATTATTAATCTGAAGGCATATTTGGTTTGAGGCGTCGCTATATTCACCAGACTTTGCATCAAATTC
>CAJPIZ010001308.1:0-17355 GCA_905368565.1 Medioppia subpectinata | reverse complement strand
TCCAATACTTTGATTCATATCAATGCAAATGCATTTGCAATATATAAGCGAAGTTTTAATTATCTTTATATTCATTTAGAATATACAGATTTGAACGAGGTCAGTTTTGACCAGCGTTCACTAGTGGATATACACCGACCAACAGGAATTATATTTCAAAATGATAATTGCCAATTTCGGTATTTGCCCCAACACATTTTTCAACCATTTTTAAATGAAAATTCAAAAAACTATTTATATTTTACGTGTGAAACAAAGAATGAGTTTGATTGTGACGATTGTAGATCTTATTGGATGAAAGAGCACAATGTATTTGGAAATATTTATGGCCTAAAATGTTCTGATGGTAACAAATTAAATCACGTTGGTTTTTCTGATCTTTGTTCACCGAGTATTTAGAGATTGTATTAAATAATCTTATTTTAATAAAAAGTATTCAATAAAATTATTCATTTGAGATGTTTTAAAAATAAAATTGTATTTACTACTTTTGGTCTGGTTACAGTTTTAATTATTCATTATAAATTATTACAGTTTACGACATAATCTCTCATTTTAAATTACTAGAATTACTAATACAAATGTAAAAATATTTTAAAACATAACATATTTAATATTTTAAGACTTTTAACATAAAACATTAAGTTTAGGTCGTCCCAAAAGATAATATATGTGTTATATTTAATATATTAAATTGTTATTTTATAATACTGATACAGTTTGTAATGTAAATTCTATTTAGTCTCGCTAATTAATAAAATTTATATACTATTTGATTGTACATTTTTGATAAGTAATACAGAATTGATACATTTCAAAACATATAGCATATTTTATTTGTTAAGAAACTTTTAATTTATCTAAATATTATTAAAATTGCAAACTGTAACATTATTTTTATTTAAAACTACAAATCTATTAAATTTTGAACATTAATTTTAAATTGGTTTCTATTATATAACGTTAAAACATATTTTTTAAAATAAAAATTATATTAGACATTAGTTGTAAAATATCACTCATAATCTAATATGTCACATGATAAACAACGTGTTACTTTTCGCGGAACTCAATACCAATTATAACACGTTTGGGAAAAGTCAACCGATATTTGCGGCGATACTGTAGGGGAACATCAGTTTCGGGCAAACGATATAACTTATACCGAGTAATAATATGAGCTAGGCTTAATTTAATTTCCAACAACGCAAATCGCATGCCTATGCAATGTCGGGGCCCGGAGCCAAACGGCGCGTACGTATAGGGTTTAATTTTACCACGATTGGCCGGCGAGAAACGATCCGGATCGTATCGGTATGGATCTGGGTAGTTCTCGGGACTATGATGTATGGCATAGGTAGGTATGTCCACCTGTTGGCCCTTACGTATGGTAATACCGGTGTCGCCGAGCTTATAGTCTTGAGTGGCCAGTCGTGTGGCCCGTATGCCGGGCGGGTGTAAGCGCAGGGTTTCTGACACGACTTGATCTAGGTAGGTTAATGATTGGAGTTTGTCATAGTCAATTTCACCATCAGCATTCATGGCCGCCTTGAGCTCGGCGTACAGTCGCTCCTGTAATCTAAGCTGTAGCGCGAGCTCATACATGGCAATGGTTAGGGTCGTGGCGGTGGTCTCGTAGGCGGACATTAGTATAACGAATGTGTTGGCCCGCACCTCGTCGTCCGACATTTGTTTAGGCGGTACGGCTGGGGTCGAGGCCGCGAGTTTGGGGCTACCGGTGCCCGATTCGTCGTTGATAGCGGTTTCATCTAGATAATTTAAATAAACAAAACTTTAGCATTATATTTTACTTGATTACATTTTACAATAATTATCCGTGTGCTACCATTCGTCTATATTTATAACATTATAACCTAATAAATTATTATTTAAAAATAAGCACTAAAACCCATAGGGCCACTTTAGTGCCACTTTTGTATAGTGAGTTTATACTTTAGTTATATCATGACTAATGTTATTAAATATGAATCTGCCTATAAAGCGTTATATTTATAACACATACAGTATTGACTATTTACTATTTCATTACATCATGGCGAGCCCTGAAAATAAGTAATAATATTTTTAAAATAATAATAAAATGTTAAATTGTTATATGAGTATTTCTCTCGAATACAATTCTTAATAATTGAAAATAATGTTAAAACTCATTCATAGTATTTGATAGCATTTGTCATAAAAATCACAAAAATGAATGTTTTTCAATGCTTTGAAATACATTTTTCAATGCTTAAGTTTAATGTCATAAATGAGTTTTAACATTATTTTCAATTATTAAGAATTGTCTTCTAGAGAAATAATCATATGCTGTAAAATATGTATTTTGTAATGAATTATCATTCATATCGATCTTTTCCAAAAATTTTATAAATAAAATATTTTAAAATGGTAACTAATTTAATATAAATTATTCTGACAGTTTGTGGTATAAAATTACGCTCTCTCTCTCTCTCTCTCTCTCTCTCTAAAAAATTTTAAAAATGTAAAAATTTAAATAAAATCATGCTAATAATGAGCACATTTATACCCGTATTGACATAATTGGCTTCAGTGGTGTTGTAGTCGTCACGTGCGGCCACTCTATCATTGCGTGCGTCCATTAATAGCTGCAAAAAGTCCGAGTATTTGGCGCTCGAGTCCGGCATCTCTTTACGCGTTGTTATTATTTTACTCATTAAATCATTGAAATATTGTAGCCCTTCTGGTTTGACAGTAGTGGTCATCTAGGTTGGAATAATAATTTTACACAAATAAATTAAGGTATTTTGTAATTAACCATGTAATTTAGTGCTACACAAGGGGTATTTTGTTAGTGAACTATAATAACATTAATGATAAAACAGGCTGTACAAACTGTAAACAATAATAAAATTAAATGCACAATTTATTTATTGTTACTAAAAACAATTACGAATGGAATGGCAGAGATTGGTTGATAAATTAGACATAATTCATATTGAAATAAAAACTTCTTAAATGTAACATTAAATTTTTTAACAAAATTTATAAATTATAATGAGCTTGTTAATAAGTAAATTTTAAAAAATAATGTTAATTAATTAATTATAATAAATAAAGTATATAAATATAATTAACAAAACCTAGTTCAAACAAACAAAAACAACTTGCCGACAAGAATTGAAGCCATTTGGGTGGAAGTGCCAGCATTGCGATAATTTTCCATGGGTTAAAATCTAGTAAACTCTTTGCATACTTATCGACCGGATTATTGGGGTCGTTGTGAATATTGGTCTTGGTGGCAAAGGCACAAGTTGCTACGACGTCCATGGTGAAATTGCCAAACATCTCTTTGGCATTCATAGGCCGGCCATCCCTGGCGTATGCGTCCAGATGTGCGGTAAAGTCGCGCAAACACTCCCTAATGGATGGATACATACGTTTCATACGCCCTGAGCTGAACGCAGGGCTGATTATCTGTCGCAACCGTTTCCAGTCGTCGCCCGACGCCTGAGCGACGTTACGGTTGAGCACCGGGTCTATCAGGAGCTCAAAGTTACGGTCGGTGAACGAGTTAAAGTCGCGGATCATTATGTTTTTTAACAGCTCCGGCTCCGCAAATGTGAGCACCGGCCGATGGCCCGCATAGTATCTGGTTAAATAATTGCAAAATTATTTATAATATTTATAATTTTAATTAACAACGAATTGACAACCCCAAAATTAGTTATTATCCAAATGTATTCTATTTAATTAATTTATATTTCATGACTAAGTTACAGTTTGTGTGTGATAAATTAAGTTTTAAATTTCTATTAAATTATTAATTTGAATTTTTACAAATTAATTTTATTAAATAATTTTTATTGCATAATATGATTAGATTATTTTACTGTTAATGTGAAGGATTGTATTATAATAGATAGAGATATATTACATTCCTATAACCCACATTGTTTATAAATAAATAGAAGATGAAAATAAAGTTACATTTTAAATCATTGTAATGTAAATATCTTGATAATTCCAGTTGGAGTTTACATATAGCCAAACGATAATATTTGTGTTATATTTAATATATTAAATTGTTAGTAGAAAATACTGATACAGTTTTTAATGTAAGTTCTCTTTTTCATTACACTCTCTAACTTATAACTTATAAGTTATAAGTTATTTCAAATAATATTGTTTGATTAGTTTATTTTACTGTTAATTTTTACTAATAGATAAAATTACAATAATGCTATTCACTATAATGTTATGAACAAAGTTAGGTTGAATTCAAATAATTAAATTACATTATTTATTTGAGATGTTTTTAAAATAAAACCTTATATTTGTAGGTGCTTGTCTGGTAGGCCACAATTTTTATTATTTGCCTTGTTACAAAATAAAATTGATAAAATGTTTACGGTGAATCATTTGTGTAAATTATGTATTCACAAAAATTGTTTTTTAAAATTTTATTATTATTGCTGTAAACAGTTTACGATATAATCTCTCTCTCTCTCTCTCTCTCTCTCTCTTCCACTAGTGAACGCTGGTCAAAACTGACCTCGTTCAAATCTGTATATTCTAAATGAATATAAAGATAATTAAAACTTCGCTTATATATTGCAAATGCATTTGCATTGATATGAATCAAAGTATTGGATCGCAGGTAAAGTTTCTGTAAACCGGATAATCCGCTGAACGCGTGACTCCCTATAGACTGTTCGCCCGATTCTATGTATAACTCTTTGAGTCTTGGTTGATTGCCAAATGCATTCTCGGGCACCATGGTCACTTTTGTGTTGTTTATTTGTTTAACAATTATCACATTGGTAAATTTTCTTATCAAATCATAAATATCATGTTGGTCTAACAACGGGTTAGATCTGATTATTAACTCTTTAGTCAACGCATATGACTTAGCAAATGCATGGGCATGTATTCTGACCAAGTTTGTTTGACTAATGTCAATCTTGGCAAATGTAATATTTCCAAAAGTATCATGCTCAATTTCAGTCACATTTGTGTTAGAAAATTCAAATAAAATAAAATTCTTTTCTTTAGGTTTTAACGCTTTGTTTAATTTGTCAAATATATTGACCAAATCTATGTTCTCATCGCCAGAACACGTGATGAATCTATCTTCACATCCATAACATGGTAAGATTTCGCTCGCATCCGGACATTTGCCTAGTATAAGTTGGCAATTGGCAAATAATAAAACAAAACAACTTGATACTAGAACAAAATTAATATGTGTGTTATTATACATTTAGAATTTATATTTGCAACTGAACATTAAAATTAAATAATTAACAAGATTTTATTATCACTTACTAATCAACACATTCATTGTAGAATTGTTTAATTATTAAATATATTAATTCTTTAACTAACAACACTTAATTAAAGTTTTGATTTACTGCACTTATAAAGCACTTATAAAACACTTTGCATTTTTATAGTGTATTATACACAATATTTAACATAATATTTCACTTAAAGCAATAATAATTATCATTGCAATCATATTATTTTACATAAAACACAATTGTAAATATTTAGTTAGTAATTGAAAAGTTAGTAACGTTATCTCTATTCCCGTACCAAACTTGCAACAAGGGGCAGATACTATTTATACTGGTTATACATACGTTACATGGTGCGGTTCACACTTGTTTACTTTACAATTTAAAAAACTTAAATCTACATGATATAATACTTGCAGTATACAGGTAAATTAAAACCAACTTTACATTTTCACAGTATAAATATAATATTTATATATTTTAAATGATGCTGCATTAAATTTAAGGCTATAAGTTATACATAATTTCATATGCCTTTAATAATGACATCTAAAAAATCAAATGTTTACTGTAGTTTGAAATTAATCTCACTTAATTTTCATATTATTACTTCTTTAATCTAGATTCTAAGAAGTTTTACTTAAGTTTTTTTGCATTTATTGAGCATTACTAACGAAATATTATGTAAGAAATATTAAGATTCTTTACGTTATTACATTTAGTTATTACCAAATAAAACTAGTTTTATAATATACTAAATAAGGATACCTCATAACTGGTAACAACTAATTTTGTTTTTGTATTTTTAATTAATTTTATTCATTAATTACAAATAAATAAACTTATAAATACAAAATTATATGATATTATTATGTAACTTTTAATGTATTTACTAATTTAGCAAAAAGCATATGAATTAATCTAGGCAACACTAGTATTATTTGATTCAAATATAAAAAGTTTATTCAAATATTAAAATAATTTTTAACAAATTTATGTTTAATCAATTTATTTCAGCAAAAAGCAAAATTATCAGTTAAACCAATTACTTGTTTATATTTTATTATTTTTATTCGCAAAACAAATTTTTAAAATAATTTTACTATAAGGAACACAATTTTCAATAAATTTAAGTTCTAATCATTTTAGTTCAACAAAGAGCAAAATTACCAGTGTCATTTAACTGTTTATTATTATTACACATTAAGTACCGAATTTTTCTAAATAAATTATTTTGTTTTATCCAATAAGATCTGCAATCTTGACAATCAAACTTGGTGTATGTCTTAGCATAAAAATTTACAGAATTTTTATCATTTTCTTTAAGAAACGGTAGAAATATGTGCTGGGGCAAATAACGAAAGTCACAGTCTCCTTCATCCTTACTAATATCAATTACTGTAGGTCTGTTCATTCCTATTAATGCACCTGTATCAAAACTGTCTTCGTTTAAATAATTATGTTGATTATTTAAATAAATAAAAATAATGAAATATCGTACCGCGAGAATAAAACTTATAAATTTAGGCCAGATTTATCTAATGGCTTGAACGAGAACGACATTATTACCATTGTGAATTTTCCCACAATGGTGCGTAATCAATTATTGGTTAAGCTTAGTTATTTGTAAATAAGAATCACACACAATTCGAGTGATTCCTAAATGATAAATTAGCATTATTTGCAGATTTTATATGAGTCTTATAAACTTAGCGTTGCCATTGTTTATAGACTTATGCGTATGTTTTCAAAATAATTCTATAAACTATATTATTAGTAACTGAATTTTGTTTAAAAGTGAATTTTATAAACTTTATAAATATACCCATTAGGGACTTGCGTTCAATGATGGTTTGGATTCATTTTCACCACTAATGCGCGCCATTTTCCCATCAATAGTGTCCAAATTACCGCTAGATCAAATTAAATTAATGTTCAATGTAAAAGTAGAAGAAATACTATTTACTGGCGTACAGTTAGATCTGTACAAAAAACTAATATCATTATCTGGTGGTTTAATTACAAGTGATCGATACAGTATTTATGATGTAAGAAATTAAGTTATTTAAACTTGAATATTATGTAATATTAATTATAAAATTCTAAATGTTTAGGGTAAAACATTATTGGAGTCCGAATGGACAATAAACAATGGTAAATATAGCGCAAACGACATTGGGCAGATTACACACTTTCATGATCAAACGTTCGTTGCCGTTTTGTTAATTTATAATTATTATATCATAATTAAAACATAATATGCAATTGTTTATTGAAATAAATAACATAATAATACAGATACTTGACAAATGTGAATAAGGACGATGAACCGACCACGCAGGTTTGGCTGAACGACACTCACGCCCATCACTGTAATAGATTGAGGAGAACTGACGGACAGATTTTCAAACCTAAATTTGAAAAAGAAGACACTATTTATACGTTTGAACCGCAACTTTGCAGGTATTAGTAGAATATTAATAAATGGGCATCAATTCAAACTTTTAACATTTTATCTATAAACAAAATGATAATTGTGGTTTTAATCATTCAATAACTCTTAATTTATGTTTTGAGTAATACCCTAATTAAATATGTTTACAGTTATTAATTTAAAACCAGAAATGATATCCAAAATCTTGGTATTTTTTACAATATATATTAACATTAATATGAGATTGCAATTCTAATAATGGGCTAACTAAAGCTTTATATGAGTTTAAAAAACTAAACATAGTACAAACATTATTGCTATAGTAATCAAGGCTAAAATCTAATTAAAATCTTTCAGATATGTATTCTATCGTCACTGGAAGGAGAGTGTCGTGAAAGGCATCGACACCTATAGGTTTCGAGTGCCGCCCGAATACTTTCACAGTCCGCTCGTTAACAGCGATAACGCGTGTTATTGTAACCGAAATATAACGCTATGCGACCGAAATGGTGTGTTAGATATTTCTCACTGTCAATACCAAACACTCGGCGCACCCCTTATAATGTCTAATCCCTATTGGAATAATGGCGATCGCAGTCTTCGCAAACAGTTTAAGTCAGAGCTAATGGCGCGCAACGAATTGAATGATGAGAATTATGGCACTTATCTCGATATTGAACCGGTATTTTATATGAATAGCTAACACCTAAAAGATGTTACAGAATTTTGTGTTATGTTCATTCTATATAATGAAACGCTATGCTGAGATTATTACAATATAAAGTTTACTTAAATATAGTTTTACGATTTAATAATGCAATTTGATTTATTATTAACAATGCAATACATCGCGTAGTGTTATAGTATAAGCATAATACTAAAATTGGACATCTTTGACATCTTAAATATGGAGTGACCGGGAGGTCAGACTATGGCAGACATGGCTAGTGTCCGCCTAACCCCCCCCCGTCAGTGTATAAATTGTTCGGAACTACTCAACACTGGAAACCATTTAACAATAACAATTAACTTTATTTATAAGGCTGAGGGCCTTAGCCCTCAGCTAACTATACAATTCAGACTTTAACTATAGTCTGTGATGTCTATCTATACTCTGTTAATATTTTACATTAAGCACTGCTCTTATATAGCAGGCATATGAGCTCAAGTATACAATATTTAAACTGATAATTAATATACAGAAAGTCATACATTAGGTATCGACTAATACACTAAATAATACATGTTTACGATTACAAATAATACTGAATATACATGTTTATGACTATAAATCTATACTGAATGACTTTTTACTGATGAGTCTACAAGCTTATGGACATAAGATTCAGTCCAAATATAACATAAGTCACACAGTATAAGAAATATAAATATCTATAATGTTTATTCTATTTCAGATAACAGGAAACACTTTACAAATGCATAAAAGAATGCAAATAAATATTAGATTGAGTGGAAGAGATGAAAAAGAGTTCAAATTATATGATCAGTAAGTTATATTAAAATAATGTTGGTGAAGCACCTTCATAAATTACCCTCAATTCAGTAGAAATTCTCAGAAAATAATCAAAAATTTATATTGACCAAAATGATAAATTATAAGAATTATGCAGAATTGAGGTTAACAATGATATGCGATTATGTTGTATACAATGTTTAATATTGTAGAGTTAACAATCAGTAAATTTAATATAATCAATAGATTTAGTTTTAAGTGAATTTTAGTAAAGTGTTAAAAAATTAATTTATAGTATTTGCACACTAAATGCAAATATGAAACATAAGTATTCTATGGTCAATGGACTACAAAATACAGGTTTCCAAAGTTCAGTCACCATTGTACTGATGCTCGCATCCAATGGTATTTAGTATACAGTTTATCCTGTAATAGAGATTACAATGACTAGTATTTAAGAAATAGGTTTTGAAGCATTAGCTCCCTTACTCTCACTACTTTTAACTCTACACTTCTCTCCACTCTTCTCAAACATTTCTATTATTATTATGTATTTTATATTGTATTTACTATTATATTTTATTTAATAAAACCCTTTTAATATGTAATTCAAAATTGTTTTTATTTAATTCTCTCTCTCTCTCTCTCTCTCTCTCTCTCTCTCTCTCTCTCTGATATGTGTATATTTCAATCTATCACTAAAGTATTGTATTATGTTTTCATTCTTATCTTTATGTACTAACTCTAGTCTTCAAATGGAAATAACTGCTATCCTATAGTCGGCACTTTTGCCAGCAGTCTCTCTCTCTCTCTCCTTCTTAATGTATATATTTTTATATTCAATTATTTTACAATTAATGGTATTCAAAAGGTATAAGTATTTAGTTTAAAATATAGCTCTTATGGCATATTATGGACGTATGGATAGCTCAAAAGTAAAGTATTATAATTTAATGCTATTTATTAAGTGATATCAGAAATAAACGTCACAATATAATAATTAACCCTAAAATCCCAAACAGACAATTAGCCAATACAAATAAATCAACTGAATATATTGTTCCCGTCTATTGGCTCGAAGAGGTGCATTAAATTTGAAAATAATTTATGATAACTATCATGAGTTAATATGTAATAAAATAAAAATTAATATTTGTTATATCAATAGTAAATATAATAATTTATAATAAACCAATTATTTGTTTATATTTTATTTATTTTTTTTTTGGCAAAACAGATTACATTAATTTAATAAACAAACAAAGTACGATTTGTTCAAAAGTTCAAAAAGTTCAAGTTCAAAAAATGCCAAGAGTGCACCCGGGAGTTATTATTATTAAAAGAAAGCACATTATGTTAAGAGTTGACTGATATATTTCATATGGCCCAACGACCTCGGGTGTGGCCGTAGTGACCACTTGTATCGGTAAATTTTTGGAAATCAAATCTTTTACTTTATAAATAAACATGTCATATTGTATATCAATGGAAAGGTATCGATGAGTAGAATCGTAATCCGAAAGAATTTTTCAAATCTGACATAATCGACAAAAGTTATATCAAAATTAAGAAATTTAGTATCAGTTATGTACGTTTTTATAGTGAATAACGTAATTACTGAACATCATTTATATCAATTTAAATTATGCTTACAATAATAATTAATTTCGCAAATTAAAAAATATATAAAATCTTTAATATAAAATTTTTGGCATTTTATCAATTAACATTGAACTTTGTCCTTTTAGTAAATGAAATTATGTGATGGAAGGCATTGTGACAATAATCATGGTTAATCTTATTTAATAAATCATTATACAGGGTCCACACCCTATATGGACTTTACATTATAATTGTATAGGCCATACGATTTTACGGAACGACCTAAACTTTTTGTAAAAATATAATACCAAATTTAGTCAAAATTTTATGGGTAGTACTACTCACTCACACCATTAGTTTATTAGAGTTTAAATTAAATTCAGTGACTGTTTAGTCGGCAATCTCTATTTTTCAAACAAATTTTGTAACAATTATCGTTAAAATTATAAAGGTATATCAGACCTATAGACAAATCAACTTGGTTTCTTATAGTCAACTATAAACTAAATATCTACCATAAATTGGTTTTCCTCAGAATTTATTTATACGGAAAATATTTAGATAATTACAATTATCGAAATTCTCTAATTTATCAAAATCACCAATTATATTTAAATTTTAATATAAATCTCGGGCAAGCAGGAATGTAATAAGATTAGTATATAATATTAATCTAAATTGTATGACAAGTCTATTGCAAAAAGAGATTGTTGAAAAACTCGTTCTGGGGCCTGAGTATTTATGGTTTGAAGTAAGGTATATTTACATTGATTTGTGCTGTTTCAGATATAGGGTGTCAACTCTGTAGGAGTAAATAAATGGGTCAATAAGAAAGAAAGAGAATCTCATAATATTACATTGAGTAAATTTCACAACAATTTAACATTACACATTATTAATATAACAATAGTTAACAAATAATTTGTTCTTTGTCAATATAAGTTATTCACAAATAATTGTAGTTTTACAGCCAGCTTTGATTTAATTATTTGTAAATAAATTTTTAACAATTATTGATTTTAATAAATTTAATTAAACAAATGTTGTAAATAATTTTACTACAAATACATAATTTTAAATGAATTTAAGTTTGAATCATTTTATTTCAGCAAAGAGCAAAATTACCAGTGTCGTTTAACGGTAACTTGTTATAACATATTAATGCCTGAATTTTGCTAAATAAACCATTTTGTTTTATCCAATAAGATCTACAATCTTGACAATCAAACTTTGTGTATGTTTTAGCATCAAATATGGCAATATTCTTATCATTTTCTTTTAAAAATGGTAGAAATATGTGCTGGAGCAAATATCGAAACTCACAATCCCCTAGATCGTCACTAAATTCAATTCTTGTTGGTCTGTTCATTCCCACTAATGCACCTGTATCAAAACTATCTTCGTTTAAATAATTATTTTGATTATCTATTAAAATACAAAGCGGAACATCAGTAGTCCTATGTATAAATGAGACCCTGACCAGGCCGAAGGCCAAAGCAAGACCACACACACCATCATTAGATATACCCATTATACTGACCACTGGTCAGATCATTACTACATTAGCTATACCCAATATACATACAGCATACCCTCATTAGATATACCCATTATACTGACCACAAGGCCACACGCACAACAACATAAGATATACCCCATATACTGACCATTGGTCAGCAATTTTTTTGTGACCTTGACCATGTAACCTTGACCATGTAACCTTGACCTTGTGACCTTGACCATGTGACCTTGACCCTGTGACCTTGGCCTTAAGACCTTGACATGTGACCTTGACCATGTGACCTTGACCATGTGACCTTGACCTTGTGACCTTGACCATGTGACCTTGACCTTGTGACCTTGACCTTGACATGTGGCCTTGAAGTTGCGGTCTAGATCATGTGACCTTGACTTTGCGACCTTGACATAGGCCTTGTACTCGTGCAAACTATTGCGCTACGGGTATTTCAAACTATTGCATTATTATTTAATTGTGTAAAAATGTATTGCACTTGACCTTGTCCTTCGATGAGATGTGATAAGATAAAGCATTCGACCAATAGCAATTAAACCATAGTGCAATATCCATAACGCAATAGTTTGAGCACAACACAGCGCATGTGCTAAGCGGACTGCGCAGACTCTAGTCTTGCTTAACGCGTGTATAAAACGCTGTGCTAACCAATACTTTACATTATCTAACTAAATGCTGTTAGAATTTATGCCCGACTAACTAAATGCTGTTAGACTTTATGCCCAAATAAGTAAATGCTGTTTGAATTTATGCCCAAATAACTAGTTAACGTTATATTAGTTTGTGCTTCAGTTAAAATAATTAATTAATTAATTATTTTAATAATTATTTAATTTTTAAAATATAAATTTGTGCTTCTGTTAAAATAATTAATTAATTAATTAATTATTTAATTAATTATTTAATTTGTGAGTTATTTTGTTGTGCCTAAGTTTAAATAAATAATAAAACAAATAATATATAATATTTTTTCTTCAGCAACTGTTTGCGACATCAAGCATGTAAGTAATTTATATTTTTAACTTATAAAATAAATATTTAACAAATTAAATAATTAATTAATTAAATAATTAAATAATTAAATAATTAAATAATTAAATAATTAAATATATAAATAATTTGAAACAAATGTCGCCTAGAATCTCTAATATTAAATAATTATATACATTTTAGATTAATTATTTATTACTAGAGTTTATAAAAGACAGGAAATTAATGTATTAAATAAATAATTAATTAATTATTTAGTTTAGCTTAAATGGAAAGGACTGACGAACTCCGTGCTAGTGATGGAATCATTGCCCCTAAAGTGTCCGGCTATGGATGCACTTCTTTGGGCTTCTACGAGCTAATGAAAGAAAAAATGAAGAAAAAACTGGCTGAAACACGTGAGGATATATTGAATCTAATATTAATTATTAGTATTATGTAAATTAAATTACTTTCTTTGTATAACAGAAAAATATCTAAAAAATCCAACAACGATTAAAGCGAAATACAGTGAGGGACTGCTGTTATTCTTACCCGTATTCGACATGACAGATGAATCAGCACCACAGGAGATTAAAAGACCGGTGGGAAGACCAAGGTTGGCCGTCTCGATAGAAGAAAACGTTCCTACAGCTGATGAAGACATACCGTTAGCTGACAAAGACTCGAACATTGACGGCAACGGACGCACCGACTGTTGCGACGAATCAGAGTCTGATTCGGACTCTGACGAACCACCGTCACAAAGCACGTCACATCATAAGACTGATGTGGAGAATAATGGACCCGCCGTGGAAAAGAATCGTAACAAATAGGGAAAATCAAAGAAAAGAGCAGATAGAGAGGCAAGAAAGGCTGCAACTAAGGAAGAGCGAAAGAGGCAACGAAAAGCTGAAAATAACGAAAGGGAGACAGCTCAACAGAAGGAGACAAGACTTGCAGCAAATGATGCGAATAAAGCAGCCACAGAAAAGGATAGAAAGCGTAAACAAAAGGCTGAGAAGGAGGAAAAAGAAAGTGAGCGAAAAATTGCGGCAAAAGAAACACGGAGAGCAGAAAAATTCGCTGAAAAGATGGCGCAGGCACTAGCGAAAGAAAAGAAGTCGTTAGAGGAAAAGGCACGAGACAAGGCTGAGAGAAAAGCCAAAGAGAAAACAGCGAAAGAAAAAGCAGCAGTGGTGTTAGCGAAAGAGATTTCAAAAAAGACTGCCAAAGACTTGGAGAGAAAAAAGATCAGCTATCTGGGGAAACACACCACAAGTGAAATGACCTTGCAAAGCACGTCATCTATTGGTAATAGTACTGCAGCCCAACCCACACAAACTACGTCTACGACAGTTGAACCAATGGAACAACAAATACATAATGACAGTACATTTCCTGTCACTCCGGATTGCACGTTGGTCAGCTCTGATGAGGTTCTTCAAGCTGTTGCCAGCATTGATAATAATTATAACCCAGACGATTACGTCAGTCAAATTACCCAACCACAACAACTGGTCAGTAGCAGCAGCAGCAATAGTGGTCAAACATTGGGTCACATTATAGCTTCGAGGGTCAACTCCAAAACACCAGTACATTCAGGACCAGTTAAAAACAACAACAAACGAAAGGTACTTAATTAATAGCTCATTATCATTGTTGAGAATATGATAATTAATTGTTTTCTATTGTTTTGTTTTAGACAATTACTGATACACAATCATCAAGTGAAAAACATCCAAGAATGGAGAATGAATTGACGGACATGCAAGCACTTAAAAACCAACTGCCCAAAGAGATATTTGCAGAGTTGAGGGCAGAACAACAATCATAAGTTAAATGTTATTAATATGCATATGTTTATGATTATATTATATGTATAAATTTGTTATGTAATTTTTTGTACTTAATAAATGTTTTGCATTTCAATTTTGTAGTTTTATTTAACCAGTTTGTTATTTCATTTGTTACTAATATATAACTAGTTAATTATAATTGACAATCAACATTTTACAAAATACTTCTCACCATAACGTTTCTATAATTTATAATGAGCCTAATAGTAACAATGTTTCTACAAATCTTTACATTTATTATGATATTATTGTTGTTATTGTTTCTAGCAGCCATAATTTATGAAAACCTAACAACATATATATAAATGGAGTTTGTAGTTACCTATTCATTGAATTAAGTTTATTATATTTGTTATATTTACGAAATACGTTAAGCAAATGTGACCATCCCAACACTCATGTCGAAATAACAGTCATAGTTGTTTGTCCTTTGATCGATTTGTTTATACTATACATAAGTATAATAAGTGAAAATTCGCGTATCCAAGCAGTTGGCCTCGCTGTTGTCTGTGTTATCGGTTTTGCATTTTTGTTATATTTAGATTTTTGGGTGTTTGAATATACTGCCAGTCAACTACCACGACGAAATAGCACACATTGCCAATTGAACAGCACGAACTTAACCGTAAATAGCCGATGAGTTTATAAAACAATAGATGTCTACACATTCAATATCGATATGTAATTTTTAACCACAATTCAGATATGAATAATGTGGTTTATAGGATCGTTCGGCCCCCCCTCCCCCTCACGCGGTAAATTTACATACCCTGCAGAATTGTATCCTTGTGATAGATCCTGAGCCAAATTGAATGCAAAAATTGTGTAACCTTGTTATGTTTCGTGTGTGAATATGGCGGTATAAGTCTTCTTCGGTAAAGTTATTGGGCACAGCGATTAAATAAGACTCAGGATTTGGTATTTGATTGAAAGCAAGAATGCAAATTGAGTCAAACTTTTCACTTAAATTTAATCTAATATCTTATTCATTGTTATACATAATATCAGCATGAAAATAGAAAAATTCATAGACATTTAAAGCAAATTCTTTTAGAGCAGGTGTGTCACAATTTACTTTATCACATGAATTGTCAACTAATATATTTAAAATATTACAAAATATATTATACTTTTTATAAATTACGGTGCGTTTAAGTTTTTCACAATTTCCTATAGCAACACAGTCTGACAAATGGTCAAGTACATCAGATCCTGTAACAGACTGTAAACATAAGCCACAAACAGCTACGTCCAAAGACATGCTCACATGTAAAGCTATGTGACTGTAACCAACAAATTATATACCATTGAAGTGATTAACGCGCATGTGTTGCACATGTTGAACATGCGCAATATAATATCATCAGAAACGACACATGACACATGTAAAACAAGGATCACACAGCGATGCTATACGTTANCTCGTTAAGACTTACGCATTGCCGCCCGTGTTGGACACGCGGCCGCCATCGACTTAGCATTAGTGCACACGCACTCCCCTCCTATAGACTCTGTTCTAGGCCTTCGCCCTCCCGCTCGTTAAGACTTACGCATTGCCGCCCGTGTTGGACACGCGGCCGCCATCGACTTAGCATTAGTGCACACGCACTCCCCTCCTATAGACTCTGTTCTGTATTGGCATATAGCCAACCCCTCCCCCACTCAAACCCTCGAGTACGCTCTTACATATAGTACCCAATCCAGTCATAACATATTTATTAATAATCGAAAATAAACGTATATTGTATGAGAATGAAAGCGCGTATGAGAGAATCTGAGGCCAGTTATGTGGGGAAAGCCTGGGTAAGGGCATCACCATGTAACATTTGACTGGCAGCGATAGGGGATCCGACACTCCCTGACCGCCACACCAGACCCGCTACCAACGGAAGAAACAACCAGATAAGATACAATTAATAACGGAAATAATAATCGACACCAACGTCTCACGTAACTCCGAGGGTTAACCTCCGGGGGCGAGACCGCGGACAACGCGACGAACCCAAGAACAGTGGCAACGCCCACACACGTCACCAACATCCCCTACCCAAAAATCCAAACACTTAGCATAACAAGAGTAAAAAGACCCATTCCCGTAACTTTTTGTGGTTCACACATAGAGTACTACCAAAACATGAACCCGCCACCGAACAGTCAGGAAGCCGCAGACCTACAGTACAAGATGCGTGGATACAACGTGAATC
>CAJPIZ010001307.1:0-17357 GCA_905368565.1 Medioppia subpectinata | reverse complement strand
TAATTAATTATAAAAAATTATATAAAAATAACTTTATAAAAAATTATATAAAAATAACTTTATAAAAAATTATATAAAAATAACTTTATAAAAAATTATATAAAAATAACTTTATAAAAAATTATTAGTATTTAAAAAAAATTAAACTGCATTTATAAACAAAATAGCTAAATACATAATAAAAATTATATTACTTATTATACAATAAATTTGTATATTTACAAAACTCTTTATATCAATGAAACAATGATTTAATGGCAAAAGTTTTCATAAAATATATAATAATTTTGTTTTGAAAACATTTGAATCAGTCATGTCATTGGTCTGATTATCCTTACTATGAATTATGTTGGAGGCACGCATACAGACTTTTAGTCACTGTGCGTTTTATATGTCTTTGCATAGATTCCCCTGTTATTTACTACTTTACAATGAAATCTATGCAAAAACATAGTTTGTTAGTAAAATTATTATCTACAAAATTAAATAATAAAAATACTTATCATGTTAGCTGCTAGTGGATATTTTGTAAAAGTACAAGTATTTTGCAGCTAATCGCAAAATTTCGCAGACATTTTTTTAGCGGAAGGTATTTTTATCATTTAATATTGTTAAGAAGTTAAATGTTATTCAATTAAAATATTGTATATTGAAAATTATAGTAAACAATATTATACTAATTTATAAATTATTATTGACAAATATTTTAAATTAAAATTAAAACTATTTGTATCAATGCATGTTAACTCTATGGAATTAGTGCTTATTTATTATAAGAAAACTAATCCAATGAACGATGATAAGTTTATCGACAATGTTATTTCTATTGACGATGCTAAGGTAATGACGATGCGAGTCCAACTAGGGATCGCCCGGTAAGAATAACGGCCTGGAGTCATGGAGACGACCACAACGGATTTGACTAATAAAGTGTTCATTATTACAACTGAAACCAGGCTGAAGTATACAGGATTTTACAGCTGCTTATATCGTCGAGCTCTTTAAACTAGTTTAGGTTACAACAATTAAAATTTTTTCCACCTCTTATTGCGAGCTTCATTGATTGTTATTTTAAACGTTAATACAATAATAATTTATAAAATGATAATGACTATAACTAGTTATTATCAAATGTTATAAACTTGAAATCACACCTTGTTATCATTTGTTATTGTAATAAATATATAAAGTTGTTTCATTGTTATCAATACTTTTGCTTTTAATACACAATTTATAATAAACAAGGTTCACACGCGATGCTATGCGTTAACCACAATTCGGGAAACGCATCAAAGATTTTAAATTTTTCAATACTTTCACTATTATTATTTTGAAAATTTTAAATGTTTTTGACAAGAATTAGTTTTATTTACATAGACTTATCATTGTCCATAGACTTAGCATTACCCATGTTATCCCGATGCCATAGATTTAGCATTACCCATGTTATCCCTATGCCATAGACCTAAGCTGTAATCCCATAGGAACCCATGTAAACGCATTTTCCCATAGCAAAAGTGTCCCCCATGTTATCTTATGAGAGCTTCCCCATGTTAAAGATAGCCATAAAATTAACATGGGATCCCATGTTAAATCCCATAGGGTGGGGGTGGGGGAGGGGGAGGGGTAGCCGAACGATCCTATAAACCACATTATTTATATCTGAATTGTGGTTAAAAATTTAATTGTTATGTTTGACTATATTTTGTAATTTAATAAAATTATGTAATTTTTAATTAATTTAACTAAGAAACCTTTGCATTAATAATTATTATTTAATTACACAATGTTCAGAGAATGTCTAATTATTTATTAAATTTATAAAATTAAAGTATTATAACTTGTTGTATAAAATATTAGCTATTTATTACTTCTAGCGGTATTTTTAACGGGTTATCATAAAAATTGTCAAGTGTTTAACACCCGGAATTAAAATACGCCTATTAATCTGTACCATTAATGTATTTTACACGTACTAATTATAATTAATATCAACCTTGATTTTATTGTATAGCATATTGTACTATTTCACAATAATTCTAGTTTATAATAAAGTTACCCTATGGTATTTTGATTGTAGAATAAATCTAATTGATAATGTTCTTTCTATTATTATTTTACTTAAATTTATAATAGACTAAATAAATACACTATTTAGTGCCCTTTATTTATTAGTTGAAATTATTGAAAATTTTTTCCAAAATTAAAACACACTAATAAATGTTACACAATGTGTTTATATCAATTGATTCAAATGTGATTTCAATGAATTCACGCATTAGTGATTTTATAGCGTTAGCAGTGCTACGCTTATCACAGATCCCACACAATATTTAATTTTAATCCACAATTCAGTTATGAATAATTAGGTTTATAGGATTGTGAGGCTCCTCTCCTCCCCAACCATATAGGATTTTACATGGAATACATGGCAATACTTTAACATGGGACAGATTTCATACATTTAAAATGAAGACATAAAATTACAATAGGTTTCTATGAGATCAAAGCTTAAATCTATGAAATAAGGTTAACATGGGTAATGCTAAATCTATAGATACTTTTTCATTTATGGGCAATGCAAAGTTTATGAACAATTTTAGATTTATAAGACTCATGCTAATTTGATTGAGTCTATGGCCACTGCTAAGCCTATGAGTATTGTTCATGTATTACTAAGTTAGTCTATTACTAGGAAAACCACAAAATGAGTCATTTAACCCTGGGATTGTATTGTGGTTGATTATTCAGCCAAGACGTGTTTGATATTTTATAGTAAATTAACAAATAAGTTTATAAGAAAAATACTTTAGATATGCATTGAGATTACTTATGGTTTAATTATTTACTAATAACGTTATGATATATTTTTATAAATAACGAGTAAATTTAATTATTCATATTTTCCAACCACAATACAATGTATGTAAGTTTATTTCTGTAGAATAAATAGCGTTAAATAAAAAGGTTGTATATATTGTATAGAGGCTGAAAAAACAACCAGCATTAAATGTCATAAATATCAAACAAATATCTGATTATGATAGTTAATGTATGCGCATGCTCTTATATAATAATGGAAAACATTGTATTTATGTTTTGTTACTAAAGTGTAAACAAAGTAATGTTTTATTAGATTCTAATTGTTTTGATTTAATAGTCAATTGTAAACATTAGTGAATAATGTACTAATTTAATAATAAATATATGTGAATTCAAATAATAATCTATAAAATGGCTAAAAAGGTTTTATCAAATGAAGATATTTGTAATCAATTGGATGAGTTTACATTTGATGATAATGACAGCGATTTGGATTCAAATTATACAGAAAACAGTGAACACAATAGTGAATCAGATATTGATATTGATTCAGACCCCGTCTATTATTCAGATTCAGATGAAAGTATTGTAGACATTAATTTTAATGATATATCTCAACCACAACAATCGTTTCAATCACAATCAAGTACATCGACTTCTACTAAAACTCCTGCATGTAATATATATCGATTCACTGAAGGCCCGAAACTAACAAAAAATGATTGCCAAGACATTAAATCAACATTTCGTCATTTTTTGTGTGATAATATGTTGCGACTAATTATTCAGTACACTAATGAAAAAATAACATCAAAAATGAATGATTTAACAAAAGTTAAATCATATCAAAGTTTTAGTCATCTCACAGACGAAAGAGAAATGCTGGCATACATTGGATTATGTTTGCTAATTGGTGTCCACCGATCCTCGCACGAGAATGTGATTGATTTATGGGACACAAACGGTAGAGGACGCGATATATTAAGAGGAGTAATGCCTTTACGACGATTTCACTTTATTACCGAAAATCTTACGTTTGATCACGTGAATTCAAGAGAGTCACGCAAACAAGCCGGAGATAAATTAGCTTTATTTAGTGAAATATTTGATTTATTTCGTATAAATTGTCAAAATAATTATGAATTGTCTCCATTTGTAACTATCGATGAAATGCTCAGAGGATTTAGAGGTCGCGTTGGTTTCAAACAATACATGCCTAACAAGCCTGCGAAATATGGTTTGAAATTGTTTATTATGTGCGATGCAAACAACGCCTATTGTTGGGACAGTATATTTTATACAGGAAAGCCTTTAGACGGCAAGAGAAACATAAATTTAGCCTCAAATATTGTGTTGGATTTAACTAAACCATTGCGAGACACCGATCGTAACATAACTTGTGATAATTGGTTTACGAGTTATCCATTGGCGGAAGAATTATTGAAATATAATCTTACGATTTTAGAGACTCTTAAGAAAAACAAACGAGAAATACCCAAACATTTACTTCAAAAAAAGAAACGCCCGGTATATTTGATATTAAAAATTTAAATAAAAATTTATAAATATTAATGATTAATAATTATAATCAATACACATTTTTATATTGCATTAGATTGGACACACTGAATATGATCAAAAGGGTAATATTAAATTACTTGCATATTATCCTAAGAAGAATAAAACAGTATTGGTTTTAAGTACAATGCATAGAGGAGTTATAATCGATAATCTGCACACTAAACCCGAGATTATTCAAGACTATAATCGTACGAAAGGAGGCGTCGATACATTAGACCAGTTGTGCTCAACTTACTCTACGGGTAGGGCGACTAAACGATGGCCAACTGCAGCATTTTTCTGTATTTTGGATATTATGGCAGTCAATAGTTTTATTGTATATAGAGAATTATTTGGCTCTAAAACACCACTAATAATTCAAACACAAAAACGAAGAGAATTTCTACATTCATTAGGACAAGAATTAGCTATGGATTTGATGGTTAGTCGGCTTTCAATCAACACAATTAGTCGTGAATTGCGTTCAATAATCCAAAAATTAACAAACAATTCACGCAACGTTAGTACTGAAACTAATAACAACACCACAACAGAAATGTTTAATAAAAGAAGGAAAAAAGCAAATGCTAATCAAAGTCGTTGTCATTTGTGTCCGAGAAGTGCGAACAAACAGTGCACAATAAGATGCGGGGATTGTGATCAACTCATTTGTAAAGATCGCCATATGGTTATCTATTGTACGGATTGTGCAGATAAAGATTATACAACAAATAAATAAATGTAATTTGAAAAATAAATAAGTTTTTAATATTAAATGTTTAATTGTTTGTTTTATATATTGAATACGAATGCTATGTTTATAATATTTAAGATTATTCTTACATTTGATTGAAAATATCTTAAATACAAATAATTAATATTAAAATATATAAACATTTTATGATCAAACGGCCCCTATCTAACTACAATTAAATTATTGCTAACTATATCGGCTATCAATATAAATTACAAAATTGCAATATTTAACGGTAGATTTTGTATAATTTTTTACTAATATTTAATATATTATTTTCATCTAATTTAATTTGGTTGTTACTATGATGGCATTGAACACGTTATTTATGTTTAATTAAAATCCAGCCACTATACAAATAACTATAGTATTTAGTTTTCAGCCACTATACAGGATATATGCATATTTAATTTTCAACCATAATACAAACTACGTAATTTATTAACGGTACAAACGGAGGGTTAATATGCAGACAAAACAAAAACCATAAATTAGTCAGAAAATCATAACATATAGTATTTTACTAATGCTTTAAAATGAACAAATAGTTGTAATTAGTCATTATTGTGCTCAAAACTATGGAAAAAGCATACAAAAAGCATCCGAACGGTTTGCATATCTATTACTAATATATGGCAATGTTTACTGTATGGTCTTAACTAGTACTTAACTTTACTTAACTAAGTGCTTAACTAGTACTTAGCATTAGAAATAATACTGCTACTAGTACTAATAGTCTATTGGTACTAGTAGCAGTATTATTTCTAATGCTAATTTTATGGATTTGTATTCAATCTGTAAATAATTCTAATCTATTACCAGAATTTGTGGTTAACGTATAGCAACGCTATGTGATCCTTGTTTTTATTTGAGTATTAAATAATAAATGATAGTTAGATTAACACATACAGTATTATTGATGAATAGTAAAGTTAATTAGTTTTTTATTATTAGTGTATGTTCATAATATTTTAATTAACTAAAATCTGAAAAAATTTAAAATTAATTAATACTGAAATTCAGTTTTATATAACTTTAACATTCTTAATTAATGATTTTACATTGTAAAATGTATTTAAAACTATATAACAATTTTGCAAATACTGAAACTTATTTGTAAAACAGTCAAATCTTAATGCACAAATTAATTTGATTTATCTTAATGAGTCTTGTGGTTTTTCAAGTTGAAAGGTCAAGTTTTACAAACAACCTACAGTTTTTTTTTAAATAAAACCTGTAGACAAGTGTTGCAGTCAAATAATGATAAAATTATCTAATCTAAATTCTTAAACTTAAATTGAGTATTTAAATGCTTACTGTATTTTATTCAGTATTATTGTTATTTTTAATATTATATAATACAGAAAAAATCAATTGAATAACTTTGTATAATGAGTGTATTATTAGATAGTTTTCTAGTATGTAATGAAATAACATCTGATATTCGCAAATGTATATCCAAAATACATATTTTCAATGATTTTAATAATAAACAAAATGTATTATTAATAACAAATGAAGACAACGTCTATGGTTTTGGTAGCAATTATGAAGGATTTCTGGGTTTGGGACACAACCAGTCAATACTATCACCTGAACTGATACCACAATTATGTAATCAAAAAATACAATACTTTGTTAATGGATTGGATTTTGTATTAGCCGTAAGCCAAATAAAACGGGTGATTTACGCCATGGGGTGTAATAAATGGACCCAATTGTCACGTGTTAATAAATTTGCATTTTGTAATCTATTTATTAAAATAGACAGAATGTTACTGCCAGAGGTAATATCTTATTTTAATAGTAAAAATATTGTACAACTAAGTTGTGGTAATCATCACACACTGGCGCTCACCAACGATAGCCGAGTGTATGCCTGGGGTAACAACAGTTGGGGCCAAATTGGTTGCGGAGATAGTATTGAATACGCGTGTAGACCACAAGAATTAAAATTCACTAATAAACATAAAATCAAATCAATTTATTGTTACAACAACTGTTCGTTTGCCATTACAACCGACGGGCATGTATTCAGTTGGGGCGACCATGGTGGCTTAAAACTCGGACATATTGTTAACAGGGGCAACGAAATATTTATACCCAGATTAATACCAACTATAACCGACGTGAAAACAATTAGCGGTAATAAGTTTGGTACGTATTTCCTGACGTCTAATAGTATGTATTTTTGTGGGAAATTCTTGAAAAACAATACTCCTATCAATTATAAACAACCAATAGAAATATTACCTAAATATCCCTTTCATGATATGCAACAATTTAAATCACTCACATTTTATAACGATAATTTTGTCTGCGTTCTAATGGACAATCAAGTATATAAAATCACAGAACAACACGTTTTAATTAAACAAGATTATTACAATTTTATTGACTTTTATGCAAATGAATGCCAGATTACTTACAATACAATTAATATTCAACAATTGGATACTAAATATTACAACACGTTCATTGAGATGTCAGCCATAGGTTCGGGTGCTTTTGGCAAAGTATTTAAAATAAAAGATCGATTGGATTATAAGATATATGCCGTTAAGAAAATAGAAATTATGGGTATGTTGTATTTATATTTTTATATAAAGCTTTACAACCTTATTTTATAAATAAGTTATATAAACATAACTTATTTAATTATTTTAAATTTTTAAAAATATGATTAAAAAATCTTACTTATAACATTGTTACATAGATGATGACAAGGATAAAACAGCTAAAATTATGAAAGAAGTGGAATTTTTAAAAATATTCGATTCAGATTATGTCGTAAAATTTGAAAGTGATTGGCAGGAATGCAAGAACTTGTATATTCAAATGGAATACTGCCCGCAAACACTCGGCTCTGTACTTGACGATAAACGACAAGTGTTTGGCAGAGAACCAAATAAACCAATGAATATCTATGAATATTTCATATGTTGTGAAATATTCCGGGAACTCTTGGAATGTGTTCAATACCTTCATGGTTTAAAACCACCAATCATTCACCGCGACTTAAAACCTGATAATATACTGATTTCACAAAACAATGCGGGCAATAGATTTCTGAAGTTGTGTGATTTTGGTTTGGCCATCGACCACCTCATGGAATCTATGAGCCATTCAAAGAATGTTGGGACCCCTGGATATATGGCACCCGATGTCTTAATAAGTCGCTACGGGCCTAAAACCGATGTTTATAGTCTAGGACAAATTGCGCTAAAAATGTTTGAAAAAAATGCTATGTATGTATAAAATTAGTTTATTGAATTTTTTTTATGTTTATCATTTTATTTACATATGTTTGTATAATATAGCAAAATCCATAAATATTCTACAATAAGCTTTACGACTAACGCAAATATTATATACGAAACTATTGATAAAATGAATGAGTCGTTGGCTCCGAACCGACCCGAATGTAGCGAAATACTCGATGATTTCAATCAATGGTCTGTTAATAAACAGCTTATAACAGATAATGTCCAGGAATTTAATTATATAATAATTGAACTGAAAACCAAAGAGAATTCATTTTTCTATAAATATCTCAAGAGTAAAATTTCTACTGTCGTTAATAATACAAGTAATAAATCAAGTGATTGTATGATCCCATACAATATCGAGGTAAGAATACTATTAACATTTAAAATACTGTATAGAATTTATCAATTAAAATATAATTAGCAATAATTTCAACAAATTATATTTGTTTAAACTGTTAATGTATAATTGTTATAATTACTGGTTATAGAATGATATTATAGTAAGTGGCATCAATAATGGTCGTATAAGTTATACAGATGAAACTACCGGATCTGACGTAACTGTAAACTCTTCAGCAAACGACATATATGAGTCCGATGAAAGAGATAATAGTCTAGTCAAAAATTTATCAAACCATGAGAACACTGAGGAAAAAGCTTTAAGAGTAACGTTAGACAATATGGATAGATATGATATAAAAGGTAATTTAAATGACTTTGAGTTAAGTAACAAAACACTTGAGCGTCGCAAACAAAAAGCAAACAACAATCGTAATGAATTAAACGATACGGATGTAAAGTCTATTGCTAATATTAATTTATCAAATGATTTTAATAACAACGTAAGTAATATGCTATAAATATTACAAAGATCTTATCTTATTAATTTGTTGTTAATTTTATTATTCAGAATACAGAACATGCCGAGAATGACTACTGTAATACTATTGTTGATAAGCAACCAGTAAGGGATCATGATGAATCATTTAGATCTGGCATTATATCACGTCAAAAATTAAAAGAAGCCAAAACATTGTATTTTAAGCCTATGTCCAAGATAAACGCATTTGACGATAGTTGTGACAATCAGTCGGAAAGTACAGACAGAGGTCATATTAAATTAATGGCAAAACCGGTGATTATTAACAAAAACAACAGTAGACTTAAAACGATTGCTGATCTGTCCCGAAATGAGAGACCAAATAGAAATAAAAACAACAAAGAGATGGGAAACACACATCATAGAAGAAACAAACAGGAAGTCAGACAACACATGCAAATTGAAAACAACAAACACAGCGATAATTTTAATAATGTACTCACATCTTGTGACAATGATTTAGAAACTAATAATCCTGATAAGGTAATTAATTTTATTTCTTATAGAATTTTCAGTTTAAATTAGATATACAATAGAAGACTTTATAAACTCCAATGGAAAGGTGCAAATATCTCTAAAACTATTTAAGCAATCGACTAGCTGTCTTCAGGAATCTATTACCAGATAATGCACTCTCAAGAATGCCATTGAGATTATAGATCTATCTAACATGGTTGAGCAAGGTAGGGTTAAAGTGAAATTTACGCTTTTAAAAATGTCCATAGAGATTAATGTTAATTTTATAAAAATTGATTATTCAATCATAAACTCCATGAACTTTTAATCACTATTGACTATTTTTATAACGTAACTTATACTTTAACTTCACCTTGTTCAATATCCATGTTAGATAGATCTATAATCTTAATGGCATTCTTGAGATTGCATTATCTGGTAATAGATTCCTGAAGACGGCTAGTCGATTGCTTAAATAGTTTTTAAAATATTTACACTTATCCATTGGAGTTTATAAAGTCTTCTATCGTATGTTAGATTTAATTTATTCAGAATATAATTATTTTTAAGAATTAGTTTTTACTTCCGTTTTTAATGAGTAAAATAAAATTTTATAATATAACTGTTTATATAAAATGTAGAAACAAAACTCAGGAAGCATAATAGTTAATAATCATGGAAGCATGGACGGTTGCACATTTATAATTAACGAGGCATCAACACTTGATCATGAAGAATTAATTAGCAATTTAAATACAAAATCAACAGAAAATGCTAAATCAAGTGAAAAACAGAGTGAAATGTTTGTCTCAGAGGCAACCGGAGTGGACAATGGTTTGGGCGGTGGAGATAAGGATATGAATTCACAGGAATGGGTTGGCATCGAATTGGCCACTAATCCCGTTAAACATGTGAAAACTAAAATAAATGGTATAATTAATAAACAGATTGGCCTAAATGGCATAGCAGACGAAAAAGTCAGTGACAAAACATTGAAAAACTCATTTCGCAAAAACAACAAACGGCACCACAGACTACACATACAGGCAATTAAGACTAAACGACGAATTGATGATTGCAATAATATTTCGGATCCACCAACTAATTACATTAATTTAGAAATTGAAAATCCCAACAATAAGGTATTATGATATACCGGTGAGACTCTGTATAAAAGTGTAGGGCGTTTGCTAAATGTTATCCGATATAAGGCGCCAAGTTTTAAATGCCCAGCAATTTTGGTCAAGTTTAATCCACCCATATTCGAGATTTTTGACTTAGTTTTAAAAACAATTTATATTTGGTCTATGGGGAAAATGTTTCCAGTATTGCACTATTTATACAACAATTAAGCACAATAATGTTGTGTAAAAAGTGCGGCTCTCGGGCACTTTTCCCCCCAAAATCCTTATATAAATTTTTTTGAAATGACACTTAGCAAATGTGCTACACGTAAGACCAGACTCAGCTCTAATATATTATATTTACAATATATGGTATAAATAAATATACCATAATATTTTATAAACCATATTACATAAAGTATATATTAAATATTATAAGTACAAAATATATATTTAAAATATTTAAACTGTTAAAATTAATAATGTATTTATGGTTTAATTATTCAATTAGATAATTCATGATGACCATGTTAACTCTAATATTGGTAAGAAACGAAAATATTATCCTGGTAGATCTATACGCATAACACCGTCAAATGTACCAATGGGCGTACAATCTAGCGTACAAACTCTGAATAATGGCAACTTATTGGATAAACGCATGAACGTGACATATGAGTCCTCAAGAGACAATGATGATATAGGCAACAATATAGACAATCAGACATCTTCTAAGGTCAACGAATTGATACAATTATTTGAGAATATGAGCAAAATTGATAAAATAAATAGCAAAGTGATGAAAAAAGACTTCATAGTTAAACGTCAGGAGAGAGACGAATTCAAGTTAAATAAACACACACACAATGCTGAGACCACTACAACTTCCAGTGTAATCATTGTTTGTTTTATATAATAATGTTGAAATAATTATACAAATAATTATCTTTTAATGTGTAATGTTATATTTAGATAAATATGGAAGATATTGTAATCAATAAAGATAATGGATCAATTATTAGTAAAAAACCAATGAGTGATCAGGATGGTAGATTGTATAGATATGACCATGCAAGTTCACGAGTAAATGAGCGAACTAATCAAAAACATGATGCAAAGCCTACAATCAACACAATTTGCATTAACAACTTGTGGAAAAGTTGGTCGCAACAAATGCTAGCACCCGATGAGTTAGACAATGATTCAAAAGTTGCCGAAAACAATACAGAACTTTATATTTAAATTAGAAATAGTTTGAGAAAAGCATTTGAAATTTGGTATCAAAAATTTACAACCAATTGTTTTACTAATGTTAAATTATTGATAATGAGTTTCAATTCTATATTTACTCTACATTTAATCTGTAAATCACCGCAAAGATTGTAACAGAAATTTTAAATAACCGGAATAATCTATGTAAATAAATTCTTATGAAAATCATTTTCATTTCTATTTGCAATCCATTTCATTATAATTTTAATAATAAATACTTTGATTTTAACCCAATTTAACTTTGAATGCAAACACATTTGTAAATCTATGCTAAATATAAGCACACATTCAAACCAAACACATCCAAAAATATAACACAAAAACATTCCAAGAAATGCCGACCACTATATGTGGGTCAAACAAACCTCAATTGTCACTAACCAGGGCTATTTAAGTCCCATACACTTTGTACACAATACACAGTATTCAATAGACAGAACACATACTGTTTATCATAAACATGTGAGCAATACCTATGCAATCGTCGGGCAGTAATGGATCGGTGAGAGCGGCTGTAACTCGACTGTTGCTGACTATTCGCCAAGCGATAAACCGATAAACATCGCGCATAGGGTTACGCTTTTGGTCGAGCGCCGGCGCACGGGCTCTGACATCAGGCGGCGGCGTCTCCTGGCTGTTCAAAAAGTCCAACACGTCGTGCCTATCAGTGATCGCCCACCGGTGCTGCCCATCTGACTCATCTGGCTGGGGGTCAGGTGGCCGGGTCTCCACCTCCCGGTGTCGGTGCTGGGTCTCGAAGTCTGTCTGCCGTTGCTTTTCTCTTTGCCTTTGAAGTGCCCGGAGTTTACTGTTTATAGTCAGATAGGGATCGTCCATAACGTAGCTGTTCAACCATCCGGCTGTGGCATTATTGTAGATTTTTGTTTAGTGATCAAGGTTATTTTTATGTTTGATCTGGGTATTTTTTACAACTTACAGTTGTTTTCTATTGAGTTTAATACGTTATTGTCTGCTAAAGTCGGTCTTATTTCTGTTGTAAAGTATAATTGTTTTATTATTGTAAACGTAAAAGTTTTAATTGAAAGTTTTATTATAACTTTTAGTTTTACTTTAAGTTTGTTTTAATAAAATGTAACTTTTAATATGTAACCTGTTAATATAAATACAAACCAATAAATCCGGAGTCATTTCGCTTTAATGTAGGTTTTATTTCAGATCTATTGCTTGATTATAAGCAAAATAACATGTAATTAATTATTAGACATTAAATAAAATATAATTATTAATTAAAACTCACTATTAAATGATGACAAACTATCGCAAGAATTAAATTCAGTGTCCATTTCGTTATCTTTATTTAAAATATTTGCATTAATAGACATTAAATTTAATGTATTATAAGTTATTTGACATTCATTTGCGTAAAAATCAACAAAATTATCATAATTTGTTTCACACAACACATCACTGCTTGAAATCAACAGTTTATACACTTTATTGTCAATCAAAACGGGAACAAAATCATAAAAATTAATCAAAGAATTAAATGTGCATATCCAATTTTAAAACGTAAAAACGCGCATAAATGTAATTGTCGTTATCAACACTTATAATACAAAATTTTGATGTCAATTGTGATAAATAGTAAAAACTTTGAAATTAATAACATGTGTTATCTTAAGAACTAGTTTTATTTTACCTAAACATATTACTTGTACACTAATTATTTGCTAACTTATTAATTAAAATTATATTGAAAACTTATTTGTTTTTTATATTAATATTTTTAATATTAAAATACATTATTTTTAAAATCAATAAAATTATGTTATTTTTACTAAATAATTTCACATGTTATTATTTGCATAATCCTGTTAAAGACACAATTATAAGTAAATTCACAATATGATACCGTACTAGTAGTACAGCTTGAAAAAAGTAGATAATTTTTTATAATAATTTATAATAACAAAATGAATGTAATGAAGTAGATAAGTGATAATAGTAATCACTGTTGAATAAATATTAAATACGACTAGTTAAATAGACAAAGATCGTTTAACTAAAATAAATCCAGATGCATTAATCTCGCTAATCAATATCCCTTTATCGATGGGTCGCGGGCTGTCTGTCAGTGACCATTCGGCAAATGCTGCAGAATTTACCACACCTTTACATAACAGTGTGCCCATCATATCGGCCACCGCTGGTCTATATTTGGACTGTTTGTATATCAGCCACTCTAAAGCCGTTAACAGTTCTACTTGGATCATAGTTTTGTCCGATATGGTGTTATCAACATTACTCATACTATAGATAAATTTTTTAAGGGCCGGCACATAGGCTTCAAATTGTGTTATATTAACCCGAGGTCGGCACCGGACCTGATGCTCACAATGGGCTACTGTAGCGCCTTTTGCTAACAGTATATCCAGCGTGTGGTACAAGTATTCGGTGCGGTACATCCCCACTCGGGCCGCCCGTTGCCACTTACGCACCAGTATTTTAACCATTATTTTATGCGAGTGAGTGATAGTGTCCGGATCGGCAGTTACGGTGTTCATTGGGTCAGTTAGCCCGATTAGATCGTCCGGACACCGGCTGACGGGCCCCCACCATAATTCGGAGTTTATATAAAGTTGCATTTTACCAATATTACTTGCGACAAGTTCTGGCAATTTTCCTTCTGATTTGCCGCTAATCGGTAGCCGTGAAAGCTCTTGGCATGAGTGCGGGTGCTTAACACCATCATCAAAATCGTTTTGACAGTCTTCTACAAAAAATTCATATAATGTGCATGCTTATAAAATTTTGTTATAAATCTATACGGTATAGTAAACCTGTGCAATCCTCGTGCAGTACTGTATCGATGGAATGGCAATCCTGCGGCTACTGCTGGCTATTCTTCTGATGATAAACCGATAGACATCGAGCATAATGTTACGCTTCTGGTCGCGCGCCGGCACGCAGGGCGCGGCGCCGGACACAGTTTCCTGGCTGTACAAAAAGTCCAACACGTCGTGCCGGTCGCTGATCACCCACCGATGCTCTGACTTAGTAAATTAAATACAAGTTAATAACATCATTTACTATGTTTGTACATGATAAAATAACATTATTGCAATAAAATGTGTTCGGTTCAATATGTTCACTTTAACATTATTACCTCGTGGTCCGAATTCGGTAATTTATTGCTTGTATTATTATTTGAAACAATGCCATGTAATTTGCATATTAAAAACTCATGAAAAAATAAATTGTCATCAAATTTAAGGGTATTAAGTATTGAATTCAATACAGTATTATTAGCTGTAATTATATTGATATGATTATTGATTGACCACTGATTATAGTCGTCTAATACTCGACCACTAGTCGGGCGATTGATTACCACTGAATGAGACATTTGTCCGATTATATCAAATAATTTATTAAAATTGCTTGAAAACGAGGTTTTACTGTATTTTTCAATTGGGCTTTCACTACTCAAACAATAAAATAATAGATAATATACTGTATATATAATTAATTTAATTATTAAACATACATATTAAACAGATCAAACAAATTAAATGCAATCATTCCCAGGCTATAGATGTCAACCTTAATCGTATACCGAGACTGATAGGCTTCTGGTGCCATATATCGTGAAGTACCGACATTAGAGGTGTGGCTCATTGAAGTGATGGAGTGAAAAGTGGCGGAACCAAAGTCACAAAGTTTTATAAATCTATTATTGTTATGATTCAATGATATTAAAATATTTTGTGGTTTGAGGTCTCTATGGATAACCGGTGGACACAACTCATGTAAATACCGCACACTCTCTAAGAGCTCTTTGAATATTTCACAACATATGAAATACTCGATGCAATCCATCGGGTCTTCCGGTTCTCTCCCGAAGACAATGTGTTTGCTATCAATAATTGTCTGAAGATTTTGTGAATAGTAATCCATTTGAATAAACAGATGGTTGTCTTCTAACCACGAGTTGCGGTATTTCACCACATATTCTGACCGCAGTTTCACTAATTTTTGGACCTCTTTTAGTATTTCCTTTCGTTTCTTTTCGTTATAAGTATCTGTAATATACGTCATATAAATACATATATGTCATATGCCATAAATTGACAATGCGTAAATGTTTATTTAATTATTATATATTATATAATATACAGATCTTGACAACCAAAAGTACCATCGGCATTATTGGATTTTAAATTAACTGGATGATTATATTTCAAATCTGACTTCAGCATGTTGAAGCCAGATAATGTACAAATTTTTTTAGGTATATAAAGTTATAGTTACTTATCTTGGTATATTTTTTAAAATAATGTTTTTACGGACGAATATTTCCATAGAAAACAATGGAAACATATAGTCTAAGAAACCAACAATAAATAAAATTTCACATAAAATTATAATAATTCCCTAACTAATAAAGTAAATATAGTATAATTTTATACACAAATATAGAACAATAGTGTGCATATGAAAACAAAATAATTCTGTCTTAGCTCAATGATATAATTTATATATAAGCATTATCTGCACAGCAAAAACTAAAAGTCCTAGCTTAATTCTGTCTTCACCATTCGAAACAACGTTAAAAATAAGTCGATACGTATATTGCCATTTCTCAGATTATTAATTAAATATAGCCTATAGTTCTTAATAAATATATTGTTATAATATTGATTTTTTAAACATAGATATTTAACAATATGCAAATACGAATTTCGACGCTATTTTTAACGCTGGTTCGAATAGTGAAGACAGAATTAAGCTAGGACTTTTAGTTTTTGAAATACAGACTTTTTTAGTTAAAAATACTACATTGTTTTTCTATGGAAATATTCGTCCGTAAAAACAATATTTTTAAAAATATACCAAGATAAGTAACTATAACAGTATGTATCTCAAATATCATATTTGTACATTATCTGGCTTCAACATGCTGAAGTCAGATTTGAAATATAATCATTCAGTTAATTTTAAATCCAATAATGCCGACGGTACTTTTGGTTGTCAGGATCTGTATAATAGAGTTATTTAATTATACTCTGTTTTGTGTTATAAATAATAATAATAACGTGGATGAACATACTTTTAGTTAACTAACATTGAAAACTATGCAGGCACACGCCCCTAACCTTCCTAGTTTTTAACCACTATTCTGATAGGAATAATGTGGTTTATAGAATCGTTATGCCCCCCTCCCCCCAGACCCCCCGCTCTATGGGATTTAACATGGG
>CAJPIZ010001306.1:0-17366 GCA_905368565.1 Medioppia subpectinata | reverse complement strand
CATCGTCTTTAGTCCAACCGCCCAATGGGTGCAACAAAAGCACCGGATTCTTGAACTCCCGCTTTAGGAGCGTTTGTTTGGTTTCTTGCATTAGTAACGCGTGTCCGTTATGTATGGGGTTTCGCAACTGAAACGCAAACACGGCGTCCGCCTATCGGGTCGTAAAAACAGATGGTATTTAGTATTGGTTTCAAATGATTGACTAACATTTTCATTTCCTGTTGTATGAAGATTTTTAATGAATGGTCAATAAGTTTTAATGTTTGGTTGTTTTGTGGTTTTTCAATAACTAAAATATCTTTTAACATTTTAATTCTAACCCACTGTTTGCTCAACCATTTCATGCAATATTATATCCATTTATTAAATTTAAATTATTTCTCAAAATACTTGTATTAATAAATTCTTGTATTAACAAAATTATTAATAACTATTAAGAATAAATTCAATAATCTCACGGATTAATTAAATATTGGTTGTCAGACAAACAAATATAAATTGTCAAACATTTTACAAATAATTAAATGACAGAAAAATGAGATAAAATTCAGGATAAGACCGGATAACAGGGAAGCCGTCCACACATTTCCTTTCCATTTCTCCTTACATTCATGTCTTTGAGTCTCTTCTTGATCTGATTGGGTGTCAGCCGATAGTCATCGAGACCGTCGTTCCACGTGATCTTATTGAACACTTTGAGATCTCCTCCCACTAACCAATCGCCGCTCTCCTTACATTCATGTCTTTGAGTCTCTTCTTGATCTGATTGGGTGTCAGCCGATAGTCATCGAGACCGTCGTTCCACGTGATCTTATTGAACACTTTGAGATCTCCTCCCACTAACCAATCGCCGCTATCGTAGATCATCTTAATGGACGGATGGCCTCTGTTGGTCGTCTTGAACACCGCGGCCGCCCTCTCCTCCTTCCGGTGCGCGAAGATCTCGATGTCCTCTAAGATTGCGATCAAATTGTTTTTGTAAAGCAAACAAATATTCTTTGACTTTTCGATGCGCTCTTTGTTTTGGTCGTCAATCGCTAACACTATAGGAATGGTCTGGTTGTGAAGAGTCTCGTCGATTATGGCTCCGAAATGAAGGCATTGAAGGTATTGAGTCTCTCTCATGAAACCCTGTTATCATTGGATATAAGATTACCGTTTATTTAATGATTTAATTAAATTAATTGACAGATGGTGCTTACCTTCAATGGTGTGGCCCAACCCTCGGACAACACCTGAACCCATTGCAAGTCGATTGTCTCGATTTCAATGGATGGAAGCGATGAAGCGATCAATCGATAGTGACTTTGCTCTGCTTCAGGAATGAAGAGTTCGTGGATCTCCCGTATTATCTCCTCTGAGATTATTTTCTATTTGAAAAAAATATAAAAAAAAGTTATAAATATTTATTTAAAGAATTAAATTGTTATAAAATAATTAATTGTATAAATAATTTACATTCTTGACGAGAAGATCAATAACTTTATTAACGCAATCAGTGATGGAGTCTTCGCCGGCCTTTAAAACTAGATCCGGTTTCTCTGGGAATTCATATTTACTATCGATTCCCGTGAACTCCTTTATCTTTCCGGCCCTCGCCTTCGCATATAAGCCCTTCACATCTCTCTGTTCGCACACTTCGAGAGGTGTGTCGACAAACACCTCGAAGAAGGGCAGGTCTGCGTCTTCGTGTATTTTGCGGGCACTGTTGCGGTCGGCGGCGAACGGACTGATAAAACTGGTCAAAGCTATAGCGCCCGCGTCGGCGAAAAGTCGGGCCACTTCTCCGATGCGGCGAATATTCTCAGTCCTGTCGTCCGAACTGAAGGCCAAATCCTTGTTCAGACCGTAACGTATATTATCGCCGTCTAAGGCATACGTGAAGATCTTGTTTCGGCACAAAAAGTCTTCGATACCGAACGCTATCGACGTCTTCCCGGCCCCCGACAGACCTGTTTAGTCAAGAGATTTGGCCATTAGTTACGCCAAATGAAAGTGATTTAATGCTGAGAATGGATGGACAGACCGGTGAACCAAACGGTACATCCCCTGAATCGACGACCGCTTCCGAGGATTTCTCCCCGTTTTAGTCGCGAGACGTGATGTGATTGGAAGAAGACATTTGTCGCGAACTTTTCCATACAATCCATGGGTTTTATAATTAAAAAATAAATTTTTAAATTAGTCTCACTTTTTGGTGTTAAGCGTAAAAGTGAATGAAATTTTGAGGTTAAATAATCAGGAAATTTATCAAAAGTGTTTTTTATGGAAATTTGTTTAATAAATATTTTTTTCTTTATTTTGATAACCCGTTAACCCTTAAGGGCTTAACTCATGAGAACATTATTTATCACTATTTTCTAATTTATAGAAAAATATTTTCAATTTTTTTAGGAATTTTTTCGTGAATAACAAGAATATACGCCAAATAATTACCTGATTTGATGTCTTGTCCATTGGTTTCAACGTTTATTACAGTGTATTCTCACTAATAATCGTTTGATTTTAGTTTTTAAATTTAAAATATATATAATCTGTAACAATGATCGCAACAATTATTCACTAAAACGGTGTATATAATAAAAAATCAGATAAAAACAATTTAATGCCATAGATAAATATGCTAACCAATCACTTCCTATTTTTTGAAAAAACTACATGAAAACGAAGTTAATTATTAAATATATTTTTATATATATAAATAATATACCTTTTGCTAATTATAATGATAATTTACCCATTAATTAATTAATAAATAATTACTGTTATTAGTATATGTAAAAACAGATGGAAAGTTCATATATTAAGTTGTATTGACATACAGTGTATATAAATTCATGTGAATTTATACATTTAGATCACAATTAGATTTTTGAGCCAAATGTGTGGCTCTGTTTGCAAAACAAGTTAATATATCAAAAATGATATAGATGTTTATGAATCAACAAATGAGCATGTATATATTGCACACAAAATATAACATAGGGCACAAAATTAACCCTATTACATACACAGTTATAGATTGGTTGATGAGTTTTGTACTAAAACATGCACTTCTAATACGGTAGGAGTGATACGAATATACGTCAAAATTGCTCACAAATTAATGCTCAAAGAATATATAAATGTAGAAATATTGCTACGAAATAACACAAACTCAATGACAACTCAATATATTTAATAATATTATGTATTACTTGATTCAATACTAGAGCCACACGTCTATCGTTGAGTAGATATAGTGAGCAAATGATACGATAAGACATCTGTCTATACCTTATATACAGTGCGAGCGATACTTTAGCGCACATTCACATCATGTATGCTATGGTTAACTTATTTAGCAAACAATGTTCATCTCAGCAAACATTTGGTGCTTTTAGACACAAGAATATGTGCCCAGAATTACACTAAAACACCATGGTCGTTTGTGTGCGCAAAATGAACCAATTCCTCGCCGGATATAACGTTATGCATTTCAATCGCAAATATTTAGTTTAACTGTTTATTAGTTATTGTTTTAATGAGTTGTCAATTTTTAACGACAATTTATTGTTTAGTCTTTTGGTATAAATTATGAGAATCATTGATAAGAAACAAAATATTATTACTCTATTCACTCTTTTATGGGCAAAACTATCGTTAAAAGCGTTCATCCGATATCCGTATCTCCATAGTTAGTCAATTAACATGATTAATTTTATAATTGTGCTATTAATAGGTATAATAAATACAAGTACATCTGTCTCATTTAAATATTATCAAATAAACAGTTAACATATCGATTGATATCTTGTATATCATTTCAACATGAATAATTTAATGATTAATTACAAAAACAATAAATTGCAAACTTTGGAATATTTCAAACATGTAGAATATTTTTACAAATAATTAATTTTTTTGCGATTAAGTTATAACTTTTAATTTAAAAGTACATTATCTGTTTTAATAATTGAATTGTAATTACACTATCGATGTATATGTAATTTATAATAAATTGTCTGGTAGTATAAGCATTAGCCTTAGGTATTAACCCTCATTATATTAATAAATTAATACTTTATAATTATTATGATCATTTCATTTTTGTTTCAATGATAAATATTTGTTATAGAAATATAAAAACAAGAAAATAAATTAATTTAAAAATCATGTTCATTATTAAAATATATGAACATTTAAATGAAAACAATTTGTGCATAAATATGCAATGTTGCCAGTATTTTACCTAAAGTGTATAATACAATTGTATAATCTAGAACATTAATTTTACTATTTATAATTATTTTATATTTTTATTATTAATTTTATAATTTTCGATTTAATTTATTCACAATTTTTCTATAAAGCAAGATTTTTAAAATTTTTGAAAGTAACATGATCAATCATGATTCGTGATTCATAAATTATAAATCATAATGAACAAATCTAATTTAGAGTAATTATAAATTTACATTTCTACTGTAGTTACTATAAAAATTTATAAAATGTTTTTATTATTGTTTAAAAATTGTTTAAATATAATAAGCTAAAATTATTTCTACAAACATAAAAGTAATTGCAATTTGTTTGTTTTAAAGTTACAATAATGATTGATTTTTATTAGTAATCAGATTTAGATTAAAAAAATTTTTCCATTAATTGTAACATTTATTCTCATTTATTGATAATAGGGATTAAAATGCAGTGTTAAGTCATTTGATAACAAAATATAATATTACGTTACAGTACTGAACAGATAATATTGTGTTATACACAGTGTTATAGATTATAGTGTTATGTGCACAATAGTGTAATAATTTGTACAAATTTCACAAATTATTGTGGTATGAAATAAAAATCTGTATTCAATTTTAAATTATAACAATTTTAAACAAATATATTAAATAAAATTATAACATATATTGTACGGTACATGTAATACAGTATAATCTAAATATAGACTGTTCGAGCAATCAATGATATATTGCGGGAATTGCAGAGACATCTAAAGTATTGTAAATTACAATTTGTAATACTAAACTGTTTAAATTAGTTTAGTAATCATGACTTTGAAAAATGCCAAATTTAAATAACTCTCTCTCTCTCTCTCTCTCTCTCTCTCTCTCTCGAACTTACTTTCGCTAACAAATGGACTTTTATTTATATAACAAATGTTGACAACTGTATGGCTTTAACACACGTTTATGATCAGCGCATTCGCGTCACACTTCTTGTGTCCGCCCAACCAATGCATACCATATGATTAATCTAAATATTTTCATTTGAATGATTGCACACATAAATACATACACAACTACTCTCTAAATTGCATGAACTTACTTTCGCTTAACTTATATTTATTACCAAATAAATCGTCATAAATTCAAAACAACAAAAATAGGATTTAATGAATTAACAAATAGATTGTGATGTACTGATCCTTAATTCACATGAAGGTAATTGTTGTGACAGAAAAGTCTGTTAAAATTGTTATAAACAAAAAAAACTGATAATAAATCACGAGAAATACAATATTACTATTGAAAAGATTATTATTTAGAGTGCAGTAGAAAAAGACAAATAAACACTAATTGGGAATTATTTATTTGAAAATTTCATTCAATTCTGCATAAAATTCCGCAAACATTTTATCAGTCAATATGAGTGTTGTGTGTGTTTCCTGATATGCATATGTGAAACGTTGTGTGATTATAATTAAAGATACATTTAATACGAGTAAATCCTATGTTATTATGATTTGAATGTCCGCTTAAAAGTGTGGAGCGAATGAGCGAAGAGATCGTTGCGACAAATGTATGGCAAATCTCAGTGTGTATTCTGGCGTAAGGTATGAACGATTCCGGCGTCCATTCATATGGTATGCATTGGTTGGGCGGACACAAGAAGTGTGACGCGAATGCGCTGATCATAAACGTGTGTTAAAGCCATACAGTTGTCAACATTTGTTATATAAATAAAAGTCCATTTGTTAGCGAAACACACATTTTCCCCCAGTTTTCCGGAGTTTTGGTTATAAAATTTGTATTAACTTTTTAATTTCATACATTGTTTTATATTTTCAATTTTTAAAATATTGTATTTGTGTTCAATAAACTCAATACTGATCGACCAAAATGTGCGGTAAGTTATCGTTTACTGACAGTTATTATATGTATTCATTGATTCTGTAGATAATATTCCCTTTTGTTTAGCGTATAGAATATTCTCTAATTAATTTTTAATTGTAATTGCCGTATATATAAAAATTTTAATTATATTTATGTTTTGAAATAATTAAAAATGTCTTATATTACTTGTTGTATATCAAATATGTCTTAAATGGTTAGAATTATAGCATTTATTATAATATTATATTTCAAATAATAAATGAGACAACAAAATGCTAATATTTAATATGAGTATTCATGCGTCCCATTCACTCAATAGTAATATTCCCGCAAAAAATGGTTAATTTTGTTGAATTTGTTGGGAATAATTGTAATTATATTTTGTAGTCATATTCAAGCATTTAATTTTAACTATAATATTAGGTCATCGCTCGAGACATTCTTATGCCGTATATATTTCTCTCTCGCCATCCCTTAAAGGCATGTCTTTTTAGTGTGATTTGAGAGATAAGTTTCAGGAATACATATCACATAAATTGTAAGACAAGAATTTTGCTCAAAAATATGCGTTTTTTAAACTTATAATCCAATGTTGAAATAAATTTTGTGTTTTAAATCTCATTTTGAATCCAAAAAACAAGTTTTTGGAAATGAATTTCTAAAACAAAACATTTTTAATTTGATTCGTGTTATGATATATAGGGTTTAATTATCGACACTTTCAAACCAGTGTTGTATTTCATCCATAAAAATATTTTTAGTGTTTTTTGTGTTCAAAAAGCAATTAAATTTTGATCGAAATATTGTTAAAACGGTTGTTAATTAAAGACTGCTTCAAACGTTAAAATCTATTATTAATTAATAGTCAATGCATTGAATAATATAAAAAATATCCGCTAAAAACTCATATGTAGGACAAGGAAATCATTTAAATTCCTATTATATTTATATCCAGTAATCAATTTGTATTAAAAAATTATAAATACATAAATTATAATCCTGTGAAAAATAAATTGAGTGTCAGTCTGGTATCGGATCTGAAGGTATGATTTGATTTATTTTCCAAATTCATAAGTAATTCAAAGATAAAAAACTAAAAGTGAAAATAAGAGATTATATAAGAATTAAGTATTGATTGACAGTAAGACCACTGATTTCTTCTCAACATAAGCACATACCATGATCAATTTATTTTAATGACTGACCCATTTTTAAAATACCTAAAGATCTTGATGTTTACCAATTCACCATGACATAAGTTTAATGTTGTGTAAACTACATGTACTATTGCATATTCATAACTATAGAATTTAATTTATACTTAAAATGTCCATATAATGTAAATCTTAACTAAAAATAATAATAATATTTACATTTACTTTTATAGGAATCTTTGCATACCTTAACTATTTTGAACCAAAAACTCGTCGAGAAATACTTGAATTCCTTATCAAAGGATTACAGCGATTAGAATATAGAGGATATGATTCGGCGGGTATTTCATTGTTATATCACGTTATGTATAGATTGGTATATAAAAAGTGTTAATCGTTGCTAATAGGGGTGGCATTTGATTTCGATGACGGAAACATTGAGATCATACGTAAGCCGGGAAAAGTGCGAGTCCTGGAGGGCGCCATTTGGGACCGACAGGATTTCGATCTCGATTACAAACATGACGTACACATCGGTATAGCGCACACCCGATGGGCCACTCACGGCGCCCCCTCCGAGCACAACAGCCATCCCCAGCGGTCTAATGATAACAACGACTTTGTTGTGGTTCACAATGGGATTGTCACCAACTATAAGGACATCAAACAGTTCCTGGTATTGCACACATACACCAGATATTTTGCGCAAATTATCAATTAAAAATGTATGCAATAAAATGTCTAATTGTTATGCTTTTAATCCATAGATCAAAAAGGGATATACCTTTGAATCGGATACCGATACCGAAGTGATCGCTAAGTTTGCGAATCATATCTACAACAATCAGCCAAACCTAAAGTTTAGGGAATTAGTGGAACACGTGATCCAACAACTCGTATGATAACAATTATAAATGAATTTTTTGCACTCATTTATAGTAAGATTTAAATTAATCCAAATATTGATTGCATATGTGTTGCACAGGAGGGGGCGTTTGCCTTGGTATTCAAGAGCAAGCATTATCCGGGACAGTGTGTGGTCACCCGACGAGGCAGTCCCCTCTTAGTGGGCATCAAAACTAAAACAAACCTTATTTCAGATCACATTCCCATTATATATAGCAGTAAAGGTATGAATGAATGTGTTTTACATCCCGTTATCGTTGTTTATATCATAAATTGCATCAAATATTTTGTTTTCCTAAATATTAATCTAAATATTTTCATTTGAATGATTGCACACATAAATACATACACAACTACTCTCTAAATTGCATGAACTTAAACTGGGTTGTTTTTTGTTTGTTTGAAATGTTACCATGATAACTATATAGAAGTTAAAAAAATGCCACTTTCGGCAAAGAACTCTTTGGGAGAGGACCGCTGGGACTTACGGTCTCCTCTCAGCCGACAGAATAGCATTCAGATAACTACTACTGATGACAACGAAGGTATTGGTTAAGACTTTTTTAAAAATCCGTTAAATGTCATCAATGTTTTCTATTTTATGGGCACTTATTCTGTCGACAAAACAACTTCTTCTCTCAAAATGCACTCAATTGTTACCAAATTAGTGTGATTTGCAAAAGTGTATGCGTTTGACTCTCGCGTATAGCCGGGACACTCTTAGCTGTAGTTTGTTTTTTTGTTGCTATTTATTTACATTTTACTGCTTTTCGTTTTGTTTCCTCAATTCATATAATTCTTTGCTGTTTTCGTGTGATTCCTGTTAACCAAAAACATTCCGGTCGTGTTCTTCACTGTTAACCACAGACACTAAAAAGGGATGTAAAGACAAATTCCAAGGTATATATGCCTATCTATGCCTTCTGTATCTCTATATCTCTGTCTCTCATAAACTATCCATATATTGCTATATTCTGTATATATTATACATGTTTGTTGGGCTGCGGAACAGTTGCGGTATATTTTTATATCATATCTATCGTTTTATATGATATTTACTAATCCATTGCATGTTATCTATCTTACGATATATACTGTATATATTGTTTAATTTAATATAATTAATCAAAACATAAAGATTATAGCGTAGAAAACAAACCAAACTTGTTTAACAAATATGTGGCTGATTATAGATCTGCATCCGAGGAATGGCCTGTCGACGAGTGCTGTGGTCGGCGGCAAACTGGCCCGAAGTCAGTCCACCACACAATTTACGCCATTAAATGACGACAAAGTGGTCGAGTATTTGTTCGCATCCGATGCCAGTGCTATCATTGAACACACAAATCGTGTCATATATCTGGAGGACGACGACGTGGCCTCAGTAGAAGAAGGCCGTAAGTATACACACCATAAATGCCCGACCCTTTTGATAGCATACCAATAGTAATATTCACATGTACTGTATGTAGAAGTTTTGGGTGAAATTTTTGATATTTTTCTCCAAACACTTTCTATATTTAGTTTTTAATGCAAACAAATAATTTTAAAAAAAAGTTTTTGTTTATGTAATCTTGTTTTGACGAGTATTTTCAATGCATTACTTTATTTATTGTATATGTAATAGATATCCAGATTATAGCTAACAAATATTTGGTGTCGGATAGATATGTAGATTTATATTTCGTCTACACTTCTTACCATTAAATGGTATTTAAACAAATTTTGTTTGTAAATGATTCTCGCATTTAATTCACACAACTTTAAGGTTAAAGTGTTTGTAATGCAATCCCTGTAACAATACTCACAATATTATGACTACTATAAACCTACACATTATTTCAAATTGCATTCACTGTTGATATACAAGTTTGAAATTCAAACTTTGAATGAGAAATATAAAAGTTGTATAAATACTATTTATTTTCATTGAATACCAGTTCTGACAATACATCGACTTAAGCGTACATTAGATGACTCTTCACTGCATCGGGAGATCATAACACTGAAGCTGGAGATCCAGCAGATAATGAAAGGCAACTTCAACTCATTCATGCAGAAGGAGATCTTCGAACAGCCGGAGTCTGTCATCAATACGATGAGAGGAAGGGTTAACTTCGAGAACGAGGCCATCATTCTCGGAGGGATCAAGGATTACATACCGGAGATTAAGCGGTGCCGGCGTTTGCTGCTAATCGGCTGCGGAACCAGTTATCACAGCGTTATCGCCGTTAGTATTTTTCCTGTCGTATAAACTTTTGGGATTAGAAATATGTTTAAAATATTTGTTTGCTGTCCAGACGCGACAAATACTGGAAGAGTTGACTGAACTGCCGGTGATGATAGAGTTGGCGAGCGATTTCCTCGACCGAAACACACCCATCTTCAGAGACGACGTGTGTTTCTTCATCTCGCAATCGGGCGAAACGGCCGACACTTTAATGGCGTTACGGTATTGCAAACAGAGGGGCGCTCTGATTGTGGGCATCACTAACACTGTGGGCAGCAGTATATGCCGTGAGAGCCACTGCGGCGTTCACATCAACGCCGGACCCGAGATCGGCGTCGCCTCCACTAAGGCCTATACGAGTCAATTCATATCTTTGGTGATGTTTGCGCTCGTTATGAGCGAAGACCGTATATCACAACAGCCCCGACGCAGCGAAATCATACAGGGGTTGAAACGACTGCCCGATCAGATCAAACAAGTGCTCGAACAGGACAGTCATGTACTCGACATCGCCAAAGAGCTCTATCAACAGAAGTCTCTTTTGCTTATGGGTCGCGGTTGGAATTACGCAACTGTGCTTGGTAAGTTGCAATTAATTTCAATGTATATTGGTTCAAATAACTAATGTATTTACTTTTGTATTTTTCCAGAGGGAGCGCTGGTATGCATTCGGCTTATTATAAAATTAAATATTGAATTTAGTATAATTAAATTTAATTAAAACTTAAAATTGTATAGAAAATCAAAGAGTTAACTTACATGCATTCGGAGGGCATACTCGCCGGTGAGCTAAAACACGGACCGCTGGCCCTCATTGACAAACAGATGCCCGTAATAATGGTGGTCACCAGAGATCCCGTGTATGTTAAGTGTATAAACGCATTGCAACAGGTATTTCAATCAGCAGTTAAAAGTATATATTGTTAACAATAAGTGCTAATTATGCGGATGTGTCCCATAAGGTGTTGGCGCGCGACAGTCGACCTATCATTATATGCGAAGACACGGACACCGAGACCCAGAAGTACGCGTTCCGGTCGCTGAAGATCCCGCACACAGTCGACTGTTTGCAAGGAATCCTATCCGTCATTCCTCTACAACTACTCTCATACCATATCGCAGTCCTCCGCGACTGCAATGTCGACTGTCCCCGAAATCTGGCCAAATCTGTTACCGTTGAATAACCGGTTCATTCCAGTGGACACACAAACACACGAAGACAATTGGATTCAATGAAAATACATTCAACTAAAAACCATTTTTCAAAAAAAAAAGTTTTATTTTGTTTTCTTAACTTTATTTTCTATTTTATTATTATATTTTTGGTCTATTTTTTATTACATCGCGATTAATATTTTATAAATTATTGCTTTTAATTTATGAAATTATTTTTAAAGAAATACATTATATTTTTGTTATAAAATAATAAAAAGCATTTTAAGGGTTTTTATGTGTGTGTCTATAGTTGTCAATAATTATATCACATTATCTGTTGGGAAGTTGAGGTGTATTTGTGGCCAAAAAGTGTGACTCAAAAAGCATTTGTGTCAAAAAACAACAGTTATTTTAGATACTTATCGATAATCTCGTTGTCAAACCAATTCATGTCAATCTGGAGGTGATCTCCGATCACTTCGTACTCGCGAAGGCGTCCGCTTGTGTCCAACTCTTTGAGGCCCAACCAGTCCTCCTTATAGAGAGCCGAGTCTCGCATTTTGTAGACACTTTGCGCCTGATTTGGCGCATAAAAGCCAAAGAGAGACGACTCTCTCGGCTCTACCATTGAGTCGTTTAGGAATTTAACCAAAACTAAGTTCTTGAGCTTCAGAAGGCGTGCCTTATAGTCGGCGTTTCGGGGAATGTTCTCGTTGTTGATGTCGGCCAGGAATACACTCCTGTTTTTGTAGATGTCCTCCTGGAGCGGGTCGTGCCAGTACTGGCCATACAATACAATACAATACACATTATTATTGTGACTAATAATTGTATTCAATGTTTATTAGCGTTTGTTAACTATACCTCCGCCTGAACCACATGGGACTGGACGTAGTCTTCATAAGCGCCGTAATTGAGTAGTTTTCGGACCAAATCGCAGATCCGATTCTGTTGTGGACATCGCGGCAGACCATAGACTCCTTCAATGTTATCGACACACATGTGATATACAAATCATAATTTAGTTTAACATCTTATGTAGTAGTAAACATAATTGCAAACATGATAACAATGAGTGCCAAATACCCTGATGCTGTCCTCCAAGACTGATTAAATTGTTGATCTGAATGGTGGGACACCTCTGAGCGATGGCCCGCAATATCTGTCCGCCCTGTGAGAAGCCGATGGCGTTGAAGCCGTTGGCCAATTTGCCCATCCGGACGGACAGTACGTAAACGCCGGCGATCTTCGCCTCCAAATACTTCTGCAGCGAATAAATACTTCCGTGAGATGTGTCGCCCATTCCGTGGTAGAAGACAATCGGCGTCGGATCCGTCGCCTCCCTGTCCTCCACACCGACCCGACGGCCATCGATGGCCGCAAACGCCAAACACATCACAATTAAAACCCTTTTCATAATTGAATCCACTTTTTTGGTGCAAAAAAACTTTTGGCCAAACTTTGTGTCCAGACTTTTGTCTCGCTTTATATCCGCTTAACGTTAACCACAATTAGCGCTGAATTTAGTGTTAATTATTGTAATAATTGTTGCGATTATTATGACTGAAATGTGAGACCAAATGACTTGTGATATCACTATTTGTTGATCACATGTTGTGTTTTCGTATCAAATTGTAAACAAAAGTTTTGGCATTTGTTTTGTCACCAAAAATGACTGCAAGTCTTGTGCGAAATGGTGTTCATTATAGCGGACACATGTCTGTAGTTGTGGTCACTTATAGACAGTATTGTAATAATCATTGAATCGTCGGTTAGTTTAGAGTAAATGACAAATTAATGGCTTAATTACCGACCGATTTGTGGCCAGAGTTTGATTGTTTGAGTCAAACCCAGCGCTTAAAGGGGGCGCAAAATAGTGTCACAGTGTTTATGAACGGCTCGTTTTGACAACACTTTCGGCGCAATTATTCGAGCGAACAGTCATTTGGTGTCAACTTTTGGTTCAGTTTTGCAAACAATTGTCTCAATTGTGTCCACAATTGGCCACAAAATATGGTAAATATAGTTATAATTACAATACAAATGACTGAATGACTGATACAATGATCGGATCCTTTCTTTATAGTCGAAGAAAAAGGGATTGAGTTTCGAGGAGAAGAGGACACGAATGCTGGAACTGTTCCACGAAAAGGTCGGTCTTTGCACTCGTCATCCATTTGTCTCATATGTCTTGTAATGTCTTGTATTTGTTGGCCACTCCTGTGATGGCACAGAAGGAACCGTTTCTACTGAAAGAGTTGGAGAAATTGGGACCAAAGCTGAAGGGAGTTGTGATGCAATCCGTCAAAGAGATTGTGCAGTCATTAGTGGCCGACGATTTGGTAGAGACCGACAAAATCGGTTCCTCCACTTACTTCTGGTCGTTTCCATCCAAAGCACTCAATTCGGTGACCACTCCAACCATTGCTGCCATTGTTTCCCCAATTGTTGTCACAATTGTCTCATTGATTGGTATTTGTTTCTCTTTAACGTTGCTTATCTCCTAGACTTCCGCTTCTAGCGCCTGTGTTTCGTCTTCTGTGACTATTAGCTACGCCTCGAGTTCTTTCACCTCCAGAGCCGCCGCCTCCGGCTCCGGTCCCTATTCCGGCTCAAAGAGCTGCGCGCACTCACGGCTAAGCGCGACGCTGAATTCCAGGCAGACCTTCGCGAGTTTCTAACGCTAGGTTTTCACTGCCTTGTCGACGTCTTTCTAACATGCCAGCGATTCCTCCGGCAGTTAGCTACCTGTCCAAACGGCAATAATACACTAATCAATTGAGTTGTGATTGATATCTGTTTGTTGTTTGTTATGGTTTTGTCCCGAAGACAACGTATTTCTGGTGAAGTCGTGGTGTAAAGAGAAGTTCAATCTCGAGGACGCGGAACTCAATAAGCAGTTCGATATCCCCGAAGACTTTGATTATCCCGAATGACCGGTCATTCAACTAATATATGATTACTTTTTTTGTTGTAAACATTTCTGATTTCTATCTGTTTGTATAATTGAAATACTCTTTTCCTGTGTATTAATACTGTATTTATTGATTAATTGATTTCAAAGTAAATATAATTTGTAATTTGATTAACTTTTTGGTTGTTTTTATGGCGTATACAAACGCCTTATAAAATAAAACTTTTTATGAAAATAAAGGACAATAAACGTCTTTAATAAAAATATGAATTTTATCAAAATCAAAAGATATTAATTAACGTTCAATAAACAGTTTATGTCATTTTAAGAAGTAGTATTTTTAATGCATTTGTTTTTGTGATATTTGTTTACTGCTGTGTAGTGTTTACGTGCAGTCTATAAGTGTTGAGATTTGATTGTCTAAATTAAATTACTGAGCACTCTATATCTTTATTAATGTAATGTTTGTGTAATATGTTTACGAATAAATATTGTTAACAATAGTAATATTTTTATGTCAGTTAAGTTTGATAAATTGAACATAATGCCAAGTATTGTAATACAATTGTTGAACTATACTATCATATCTATTGTATAAATTATATTTTGTTTAAAGTCATACTTTTATTATTTCTTAAATCAATATTAATTTACGAAAGAGTTCTCAAAGTGTAAAAATATTTCTCATACACCGGTTATATAACGCATAACTGTATGTACAATGAGGTGGGAGAGGGAGAGCACCCACAACACAGGCGCACACAAACCTATTCCTCGAGTAGTAGTCGCGCTGTAGAGAGAAGAGGAAAAACGGTTCGCAAAATAGCTCTTTAAAAGCCTTATCTATTCATTTGGATGGAGTCCTTGTGTTTGATGTGAAGCCAAGTAGTAGTAGTAGTGGTGGTGAAGGAGGCAAAGGAATTGTAAAAATAGTTTTTTATTATTATTTCTATGTCTTGGGTCTGAATAATCAGTTTTTCGCAAAGTATTGAAGTGTTGGCACAACTTTCTAACGCGAAACTCGATATACACGGAAAGGGGGGGCCGAAGAAAGTGACGTACGGATAGCGTGTCTTAAAGCCATAGGAATAGGAATATTGGGCCAAAGATTAGTATTTTATTTTTGTTTTGTGGGTTAAGGTGTGTAGAGTGTGTGCGCGCATCCGTCTGTACCCCAGACTATAGAGATGATGAGCCCTACCGGAGCCGTCCAACAGATTGTGTCAAATGTTAACGATCTAACGTTGGGTTCGGTCGACAGTCTCCGAGCGCTAATGACACGGTTGGGTGTAATGCAGACCATAGACTGGACGACAATGCTTCTCATATTTTGGGTCCTTTTCGCACTTATTGTCTATTCTGTGGGCAATATATTAGTGGTTGTTATCAACAAACGAAAGCAATTAAACGAAACCGTTATCAGTGACAGAGACAACAGTTGTGTCAACGAAACGATCGCTAAAACTTCTGTGGGTTTCGATAATAAGACAAATGACTCGAAAAAGTCTAATGTGGCGAACGGTCCGGACAGGGATTGTGTTCAATGGGTTAACCATATTATTCAATGGTTTTCCGCACAAAATGATACGGTCTTCGGCTCTATGTTTGACATTTGGTTGAATTCACTCAACACTCAAAGTAAAAAACTATCAAAAGATGTGAGTTTTTTATTTGTATTTTTTATTTTCAAAATATTTTGACTAAAATTAGTTCAAAGAAAAAATTATTTGTTTTATTAATTTGTTTAAAAGTTATTGAATTTTGATTTATAACAGTAAACATGAACTCCCGTTTTTTATTTGTATTTTTTATTTTCAAAATATTTTGACTAAAATTAGTTCAAAGAAAAAATTATTTGTTTTATTAATTTGTTTAAAAGTTATTGAATTTTGATTTATAACAGTAAACATTAACTCCCGGAGTGTATTACTTGATTGAGTGAAACCATTATAATTGTAGTTTATTTGTATAATTATTTGTATAAAAATTGAAATGTCATTCATTTGTATTGAGATAAAAGTTATGAACAGAAAAATCTAATTATAGATAAGATATTCAAACAGATTCTTACTCTTTTATAATTGTAGTTTATTTGTATAATTATTTGTATAAAAATTGAAATGTCATTCATTTGTATTGAGATAAAAGTTATGAACAGAAAAATCTAATTATAGATAAGATATTCAAACAGATTCTTACTCTTTAAGAATATACAGTAATAATCACTTTATTTAATCAATGAATCGTTTTTATTCAAGAAATCCCTAAATGTTTGGTTTGAAATAAATCTATAAATAAGTTTTTTGGTGTGTATTTTGTAAATACATTGTAAATGTAGTGTAAACTTATTCTGAATAATTATTACATTAGGTTTTTATGTTATTTTTTATGCATATATTCAGGTTATAAGGATGTAAGTTATGTGTTATGCGAGCTTATGGTATGCTTTCACACAAATATGTGATCACAAATAGTTTTCTTATGAATACTCAATAAGAATATCTACAATTCAATAGAAATATATTTATAAATATTAATTTATTTGTTTTATTATCTAGTTGTAAATTACATAACTTTTTGAATATATTAATTATTAAATCATGTAACTTATTGAGTTATTGATTGAATCATATATATTTAGATAAATATCATACCGAAAAGTTACGTTAAGAACCTCAACACAGCCCTCTTTTCAAAACGCGGCCTTAACAGATTACAATACCAGCTATTCGTCAGGTTGCTATTATAGCATTCAAACTTACAAGTTTTTCCCCAAACTATCTCTAAATATATATTTCATGTTTTGAGTTCGCGTTGAAATTTTTCCCTAATGTGTGTTTCAAAAACTTATCGCATGTTATAATATGTGATGTGTTTTCTGACAAATTAATTCA
>CAJPIZ010001305.1:1691-17369 GCA_905368565.1 Medioppia subpectinata | reverse complement strand
TTGTGGACATCACTCTTAACGACAAACTCATCAGTAAAACACAGGGAAAGGCAGCGATCAATGATTTTTATAATATCATTACTTTAAGCCATATTTCCCTTCAAATAATTGCCAAAAAGTGTCCAAATATTCAGACCATTGACTGCCGAGGAATGGCATTGTCTGACAAACACATTCCCGAAGTGTTGAACACATTTCGATACAATTGTCGTCATTTGCGGGACATTTACTGCAATTTATTTTCGCATCAATTGTGCACAACATTCGGACCTCTAATCACACGAATCGATTCCATGGACTCACTGAAGAGACAATCACTCATTCATTGCTACCGATTGTCTGAATTACATCCCTTCCGGTTGTCCGACGTCTTCGACAACAGATCGGGAAAGTTATTGGCGAAGAATTTACACAAATTTTCTTTTTGTGAATCAACTCATAATACGGAACAGTTGTCGGCATTCGTGGCACACAATCAGTCACTCAAAAGTCTTCGCCTGAGAACTGATGGCTCAGAAACTAACGAAATTCTGACCGAAATGTGCGGACAATTGTCGCGATTAACACAATTACGGGAATTATCGCTACAATTAGTGCTAACGAGTGGCCAGAACTCATTGAAAGTATTTTTGCGTACAATTGGCTTAAACTGCAAACAATTACAACGATTGGCACTCGCATTGAGCTCTTTGACTGATGGCCAGACAATAGACTCTTTGAGAGTTTATCACAGATTAAAACGATTGGATTTAACCATCGGAGAGGTTAAAGATGAGGAAGTGTTGAAACCGTTAAAACTCTGCCACCGATTAACACATTTAACACTTACTTCAAATCAAATAAGTGATAAATTAGTGAACAATTGCTGTAAACATTGGCCGCGACTTCACTACCTGTCGATCAAAGCTATTACAATCACTCGCGAGTGTTTGTCACACCTCTCAAGACTACCGGCGCTGCAAATGCTTGTCATTCATTGCCGTCAAAGCATTTATCTCTCGGATAATGATTTCATGGATCTGTTGTCTTCGAGTCCTAAACTCAAGACAATTGAAATCCGTGTAAACAATGAGAAGAAGTTTTATTCAAAGTAAAAATGCGTTAAATGTTTAGTTATTTTATTCAATTCAAGCTATGAATGAAAATATGTTGATTTCATTTAGATTTCTATTACTGTATTTCATTTATAATATTTTATAAAATATTTTAATTCACTTAAAATTAAAGTTGAAAATTAAATAAATATTTGATATTTTATTTATAATTATTTTTAAATTTAGTTAAACTCTCAATGAATGTGTATTTATTGAGGAAAATATGTCAAAAATGTTATACTTTATGAACACAACTGTTGTTTGTATTAAATATAACACATGTTTTGCGATATTAACTCATTCTTACATTAATTTGATTACAAAAATACTTTAATTATATTTATTAATCCAACCATTCATACAATCACTTCATTTGGACACAAGATATGGCACAACAGTTGACACATTTGATGGCATTACTCGACACCACAGATGACGGCAATGAAGACAACAAACAACAGGTATTTCACAAACAATTGAATGTTTTTTGAGTTTTAATTATTTTTGTTAAACATTTTAGACACAGATATACGCGAAGAACTCAATGGACAGATTCGGTGACGACATGTGTGCACTCATATTGTCTTATCTCTCATTCGACGACCGATTTCGTTATGAATGTGTGTCCAAACAGTTCCAGAGGACAGTCTTTGAGAGTGTTGTCGACATTCATATTTACGACCGATTTATGAATAAAATAATGAATGAGATGTCAATTGACACACAATTGTTGGCCACAATTGCCATAAAGTGTGCAAACATTCAGACCATTGACTGCCGAAGAATAAGTTTTAAACATAGAATATATATTCCCGAAGTATTGAATACATTTCGAGACAATTGCCAACATTTGCGACAAATTCACTGCAATTTATGGCAAAATATATCGCAATTATTTCCAGCGTTCGGACCTATGGTTAGAAAAATTAGCAATATTTCTGTCGTTGAGAATCAATCACTCATTCATTGCCACCGATTGTCACAATTAGAGGTCGACTCGTTGTCGACAATCTTCGACAACACTTCCGAACAACTATTAGTTAAGAATTTACAGAAATTTATATTTTCTTATAAACCAAGCGATAAGGGATTGTTGTCTGCATTTGTGGCACACAATCAGTCCCTCAAAAGTGTTGACGTATGGTGTGATGGATCCGATACTCACGAGACTTTCCCCGAACTGGCCGTACAATTGCCGCGATTAACACAATTACGGGAATTAAGGCTTAGACTTAAACTATTGAATGACCAAAACTTATTCGTAAACCTTTTGCCTAAAATTGGCTTAAATTGCAAACAATTGAAACGATTGACAATCAGTTTGAGCTCATATTATATACAATTAACTGACAATTCAATGCATTGGTTGGCATATTATCCCGGATTAAAACGATTGCATTTATCACTACTTTTAATGACTTCGGATCAACTAATGGTGATTCCATTGAGACTCTGCCACCGATTAACACATTTAACACTAGATTTAAGTCAAAGTATTGACTATTTTATGGATAATAGTGACAATCGATCACGTCTTCAATACCTATCGATTGAACGCCACATTTTAAACAATGATTGTTTGGTTCAAATCGCAGAACTACTGGCGCTGCAGACACTTGTCATTCGCTCCGATCATACTCTCAATGATCATCATTTCGAGGATCTGTTGACCACAAACCCTAAACTCAAGAACATTGAAGTCTATGGAAACAACACATCAATGTTTTATTGTATTCCAAATGCTTTAAATGTTTAAGAATTTAATAAATTAATAAATATTAAAATATTTTTAATTAATATGTTTTAATAAAACTTTTATTTTATTTGAACGGAACGTCACTCGAGACCATGAATTAGGAAATTGAAAATTAAATTAAATGAAAAGTTATAAATAAAGTATCAAAAATATTTGTTTAATTAAAAATATTTAAAAATAATCAATTATTTTTACAGCAATAAAATTTTGATACTTTCTTATCACGAATTTTAATGTTCTTTAGTTTACAACTTCTGAACAACAGGTCTTCATAATTATTATCCGAGAGATCAACGTCTTTACTCAAGTGAATGACAAGCGTTTGCAGCGCCGGTAGTCTTGAGATGTGTGACAAACAATCGCCAGTCATTACCGCAGATTTGATGAATAGGTATTGAAGTCGCGGCCAATATGTGTGACAATTGTCTAAAATATTAGGATTTATTTGCGAGAACTGAAGACTTAAATGCGTTAATCGGCGGCAAAGTCTCAACGGATCCACGAATTGATAGCTTAGAAACTGGAAGGAACTGACAGTCGGGTAGAGGTTTATAAGCAATCGTTTTAATTGCGAAAAATATGGCAATGAATGCAATGTCTGGACAACCGGTTGTTTGGACTTCGACTGCAATACGAGTGACAATCGTTTCAATTGTTTACACTTCACAGCAATTGCAGACAAAGAGCCGTCTATTGAGTACTGAATGTCTGTCACATCGAAATGAAGAGTCAATTTACGTAATTGTGGTAATCGTTGTGACAATACGTCCGCAAATTCATTCATAATCTCAATGGACGGCGGCTTTAGATCTCTGATCGCCAGACATGTCAGCGACTTATTGTTGAACGCAATAACGGCCAACACTTCATTGTTGGCGCCGTTGACGCCATCGTAGGTCTCGAACGACAATTTGCGTAATCTCTTCGTCAGTATTACCCTCTTCTGGGAGTAGACGTCAGACAATGATTTGACCGATAAGTCAAACATACGTTCGCAGTGTCGGACATAACGGCCGCCGCACCGCCGCTTGGATCCGATTCGGGTGACCAGTGGTCGCAAATCGTGCAGCGCTTTAATGTTAGTCAACATTGGATTGCAGTAAATGTCCCGCAAATGCCAACACTTGTCGCGAAACGTGTGCAACATTTCCGGCGCGTGACTCGAGAGGCGACTCGATTCCAGTCTTCGGCAGTCAATGATCTCAATGTTGGGACACTTTGTGGTAATTGTGGCCAACATTTGCGGGTAATATCTTTCGGGCATTTTTCGGATTAATTTGTCGTTCAATTTGAAGTTTACGACACTTTTGTAGATATTCCTCCGGAACTGTTTGGACACACATTCGTATCGGAATCGATCTTTTGTTGACAAATAAGACAAGAGAAGTGCACACAAGTCATCACCGAATCGATCCAAAGAGTCTTTCGCGTAGATTTGTGGCTAAAANTTTGGACACTTTTTGGCAATTATTTGAAGGGAAATATGGCTTAAAGTAATGATATTATAAAAATCATTGATCGCTGCCTTTCCCTGTGTTTTACTGATGAGTTTGTCGTTAAGAGTGATGTCCACAACACTCTCGAAGACAGTTCTCTGGAACTGTTTGGACACACTTTCCAATCGAAACCGATCTTCGAGTGAGAGATAGTATAACAACAGTTGACACAAATCATCACCGAATCTGTCCATTGAGTTCTTCGCATAAATTTGTGTCTAAAATGTGAGACAAAAACATTTATCACTTAATTGTTGTTAAATTATTAATTAAATACTTGTTGTCTGTTGTCTTCATTGCTGTCATCTGTGGTCTCGAGTGATGTCTTCGTTGTTGTCATCTGTTGTGCCATATCTTGGGCTCAAATGAAGTGATTGTATGAATGAATTGTTTTTGTTATTCACTGCAAAACATGTGATAATATTTGCATTGAATTCAAAGCCAACACAAAGTGTTGACAACGAGTGAGACATCTATTGACACATATTTTGTAAAACTTTTTGCCCACACTTTGAATGAGTGTTAAATGGATTTATAAATAACTGTAAAAAATTGTATTTTTATTATTTGTAAAAATTTTACATTGATTTTAAAAGTTGTAAATATTTAAAATTATTTACAGTTAATAAATAGAAATAATCTATAAATAGAAAATTTATGAATGAATAAATTAAATACAAAATTAGAGTAAACTATAAAACACTGAAAAATAATTAAATGAACGGCAGTTTAAATATGTAAAAATGCAGTGGAATTAAAATTATATTTAAAAAATTAATAAAATTCAGTGCATTTTGAATACAAATTAAATATAAATAATTCATGAAATAAATTAATAATTAAACATTTTTACGGCAATAAAACTCTGAAACATTGTTTACACGGATTTCAATGTGTTTGAGTCTAACAGTTGTCAAAAAAATGTCTCTCAAATCATAATCTCTGAGACAATGACTTTCATCAAAACAGTCAAAGACCAGTGTTTGCAGCGCCGGTAGTCTTGAGATGTGATCCAAACACTCGCGAGTGATTGCATTAGCGCTGATGCATAGGTATTGAAGTCGCGGCCAATGTTTGTCGCAATTATCTATCAATTTGTCGATCATTTTCCAAGAGTTGAGTTTGAGATCAAGCGTTAAATGCGTTAATCGATGGCAGAATCTCAACGGATCCCAGAATTGATTGTCCAACGATTCCAATAAGAATAATAAATTCAAACGCTTTAATCTGTGATAACATTTCAAGGCATCCATTGTATGGCAATTTAGTTGCAAACTGTTTGACCACAATATCAGTGATAATCGCTGTAATTGTTTGCACTTTAAGCCAATTGTGCGCAAAGAGTCGTTCAATGAGTTCCGGCCATCAGTTAGTTGTAAACCGAGTGTCAAATCACGTAATTGTGTTAATCGTGATAATTGTCCGCACATTTCGGTCAAACACTTATGGGTTTCATGTTTTTCAACGCTTATGTAAAGACTTTTGAGGCACTGATTGTGTGCCACGAATGCAGACAACAGTTCCTTATTATCACTCGAATAATCAAATGTAAATTTGTGTAAATTCTTCGCCAATAGTCCGGAAGTGGTGTCGAAGATGTCAGACAACGAGTGGACACATAATTGAGACAATCGGTGGCAATGAATGAGTGATTGTCTCTCTTTGATGGAAACGCTTCCGATTCTTGTAACCAATGGTCCGAATGAAGGGAACAATTGATATGTATTTTGATCTAAATTACAGTAAATTTGCCGCAAATGTCGGCAATTGTCTCGAAATGTGTTCAACACTTCGGGAATGAATTCTTCAAATGTTTTCATTCTTCGAAAGTCAATGGTTTGAATGTTTGCACACTTTTTGATGATTTTGATCAACAATTTGATGTCAATTGTGTTTTTACTCATTATTTTTATGATAAGTCTGTCTTTGATAGTGATGTCGATAACACTCTCGAAGACTTTCCTCTGGAACCGTTTGGACACACATTCACATCGAAACCGATCTTCGAGTGAAAAATAGGATAATATGAGTCCACACATGTCATCACCGAATCTGTCCATTGTGTCCTTCGCCTAAAATGCGAAAAAACAATTAAAATTCAATAAACAATCAATTGTTTGTCAAATACCTGTTGATTATTGTCTTCTTCGACGTCATCTGTGGTCTCGAGCGATGTCTCCGTTGTTGCCATTTGTTGTGTCATATCTTGGGATCAAATGAATTGATTGTATGAATGAATTGTATTTTTGTTATGAAATGCAAATAAATGTCACAAAAATGTGATAATATTTATATTCAATGAAAACCAACACAAAGACTGACAACAGGTCTGACATCTATTGACACTTAATTTCGTCACATTTTGTACCACTTTTTGCCCACACTTTCAATGAATATTTAATTATATTTTATATAATAATTATTTATTAAATTTTATTATTAAAAATTAAATGGAAAATTATTTTAAGTCTCTTTTTAAAAATATTTTAATGATTTTATTATTAGTATTAAAATAATAATATTATTTATTAAAAATATAAGTTTCGTTAATATTGATATCAAATGAATAAAAAGTAAATTTTTAATAAATGTTTGAAGCATTTAAACTATTTCTGGTGTAAAACTGTTTTGAATTTGAATTTTTAATGAAATGAATATTTTTTAGTTTAGGAATTCTGGACAACAGATCCTTGAAATCATTATCCGAGAGATCAGTGTTTGCATTGACTTTAATTACAAGCATTTGCAGCGCCGGTAGACTCGAGATGCGATCCAAACACTCGCGAGTCATTGCATTAGTTTTGATGGACAGGTAGTGAAGTTTACCACTAATTTCCATTATATTAAGTGATAAATGCGTTAATCGCTTGCAGTGTAAACGCAATCGTTTTAATCTGTGATAATATCTCAACGAATCCAATGTCTGGCCATCGAGTGGTATATCGTTTGACGTTAATTGAAGTGACAATCGTTGCAATTGTTTGCAGTTTAAGCCAATTGTACGCAAAGACACAGACAATGAGTTCTCGCCATCGATTCCGTATAAATCGAGATTCAATTCCCGTAATTGTGTTAATTGTCCGCAAATTTCATTCATTGTTTCGAGAGTTTTAAAACTAGCCCTAAAACTAAGACTTTTGAGTGACTGATTGTGTGCCACAAATACAGACAACTGTTGCTTATTATTGGTTAAATAGCACTGAAATGAAATTTTCTGCAAATTTTTTGCCATTAGTTGTCCGGAAGTGGTGTCGAAGACATCATTCAGAGACCAGACATTTAATTGTGACAATCGCTGGACATGAATGAGTGATAGTCTCTGTCGTATATGAGACGCATCGAGTTCTGTGACCAATGATCCAAACCCTGGCAACCATTTCCAGCTATTCGTCAGTATTTTGACGTAAATATCTCTTAAATGCCGGCAATTGTCTCGAAATGTGTTCAACACTTCGGGAATATGTTTCTCATATTTGGAATTGATTTCTTGACAGTCAATGGTTTGAATGTTTGGACACTTTATGGCAATTGTGGCCAACTTTTGGACGTTAATTGTCTTTCCATTTACTAGTTTTTTAACTAAAGTCGTGTAGATATGAATGTCGACAACACTCTCGAAGACTGTCCTCTGGAACTGTTTGGACACACATTCGTATTCAAAACAGTCTTCGAGTGAGAGATAAGACACGAGAACTGCACACAAATCATCACCGAATCGATCCAAAGAGTCTTTGGTATAGATTCGTGGCTAAAATGTTTAACAAAAACAATGAAAACTCAATAAACAGTCAATTGTTAGTGAAATACGTGTTGTTTGTTGTCTTCATTGCCGTCATCTGTGGTCACGAGTGATGTCTTGATTTTCTTCATCTGTTTTGATGTCTTCAAGTGTTTACGTTTTGCCATATCTTGTGATCAAATGAAGTGATTGAATGAATTGTATTTCTGTCGCAAAACATGTGCTAATATTTTCATTCAATGAAAACAACACAATAACTGACAACAAGTCAGACACCTATTGACACATATTTTGACTACAATTTAGTGAAACTTTTTGTTCACACTTTCAATGACATGAGTTTACAGCTTAAGTCTATGGCATAGGAATAACATGAATAATGTAGACTCTATGATATAGTATGGGTGATATAGCGGTAATTATAATTTACACCAATCATTATGACATTAACACAATTAGTCAGCGCTATTATTAACCTGAATTCACAATTATATTTGAGGTTTATAGATTCACTTGGCCTCCCCCTCCCTCCATGGCAAATAATATTACATAGACTTAACATGGGTAATGTTAAATCTATGGGAGTAATGTTAAATCTATGGGAGTAATGTTATTCTAATGGGATAATTCTTTTTCCATTGAGACAATGTTCTTTATGTAGGCATTATAAAGAAATCTATCTATTTATTTGATTGTTTTTGAAAATATTTAAGATTATCAAAACTACAATAATTAAAGTTCCATAACAATAACATTGAAAATTTTAAAAAGTTTTATTTACCCCCATAATTGGGGTTAAGTTCTAGCTATGCTTTGCAAGCCTTGTTTTTCATTAATAATAAATTATTATACATCATTAAACTGAATTTATGTGACATAGTAAGTATTTACCTCAAACATTAACATCATCGTTTACATTAACACTTTCGTTAATTATGAAAACTAACGAAAGTAATAATAAATAATAATATAAATAAAATAAAAATTTAACAAAAATGTTAATTCGTGAACAATTATGTCCATCAGTACTAACGGTGTGTTTAATAATGTGTTGTGTTTGCGATTCAAATAGTATTGATGTGAACACGAGTTCGGGTTCAGTGAGGGGTCAGACACTCCATGTCTTGAATCGCAAAATACATCAATTTTTGAATATACCCTACGCTGAGCCCCCTTTAGGCCCACTCAGGTTCGCCCCTCCCGTACCCATCACTACACCCAAACAAGTATGCATTTTATTCAATTAAATTACATTAATTCATAAAAAAAACTTACGAGTTAGTAATTTATGCATACAGCACACGTATTTTTAATTGAATAATCTAATGCTATTTCATTAAAATACCTAAAATTTCAGGGTATAATCGACGCCACAAAAGCGGGCTTTAGTTGTGTTTAAATCGGAAATCCTGAAATAATTACCGGCGAAGACTGTCTAGTATTAAATATATGGACACCCGATGTATTCAATACCATCGATGACAGTCCATCCCAGGGATCACTCAAACCAGTAATGTTTTTCATATACGGGGGAGGATTTAGTACGGGATCCATATTTCGCGAGTGGTATAACTCCTCTGTATTGGCCACCAATGATGTGGTTGTGGTTGCGGTTAACTATAGGGTCGGGCCGTTAGGGTTCCTCTACGGGGCCGATGAGACAGCGCCGGGAAATGCGGGACTTTATGATCAGTTATTGGCACTGAAATGGGTATTGATTTCTAAGCATGTATTTGTTATTAATATTTAATAATAATTAACATTTTTATTTATTAATAAAATTACTAATAATTAATATAGTCAATTTATTAATAATTCACTAGGTGAGAGGTAATGTGGGTAACTTTGGCGGTGATAGGGATCAGATCACAATATTTGGCATAAGTGCCGGCAGTTGGTCGGTGTCCGCACACCTATTGTCTCCCCTATCGAGGGGTCTGTTTAAGAGGGCTATTCTGCAGAGCGGGTCCCTTATGTACAACAGAGACCGCCCGGCGCTCAGCACTGTTGACGCGCTTCAAAAGGCCAAACAAATGGCCCGCAAATTGAATTGCGATGAATATGACTACAAATGGTTGGACTGTTTGCGGGCAATAGAGGACCCGAACCTGTTTGTAGAGTTGCCCCCAAACGGAAACACCGAGATATGGACTGAACCCGTGTTTGGCACTCAATTTCTACCATTGAATATGACTACAAATGGTTGGACTGTTTGCGGGCAATAGAGGACCCGAACCTGTTTGTAGAGTTGCCCCCAAACGGAAACACCGAGATATGGACTGAACCCGTGTTTGGCACTCAATTTCTACCAGTTTTACCCCATAAAGCATTGGAAAACGGTTTATACAACTCGGGTAAGAATAATTGCAATACAAAATAATTGATTAATTATACTTATAATTAGTTAATGAAAACCAGATTTTAATAAATAACAATTTAATGGTTTGAATAAACACAAATGTGAAGTTTATTTTGATTCATAACATTGATTTATTCATAATAGCAATCGTTATTAGTATAATAATATAATTATTGCTAATAGATGTGGAACTGATAGCCGGTGCGACCAAAGACGAGGGCTATTTGCTGTCTCGCGGGTTAATACCAGAGATGCGGTCACAACTAACGGAACAGCTGTTTCGCAAAGCGGTCGGCGATTTGAGCGACAAATACCGTAACATAGATGTGAACAAAGTGTGCGATCATTATCTCAATGGTGTCCACAAAACCAATTCATCGCAATTGAAGGCAGCGTTGAGTGCATTGTATGGCGATCTGGTGTTCACGTGTCCCACCTATAGGTTTGCCAAAGCGTACGCCAAGAGTGGCCAACGGGTATATTATTACCGGTTTAATTTCCACACTCGCCTATGGCTTGATTATTATGGTTGTCCGCAATGGGCCGTATGTCACGCCTCCGACGGGGACTTTATTTTTGGTGAAATACTACGGAAACCGCATTTGTTTGCCGAAACTGATTATGACTTTAGTATAGATGTAATGAAAATGTGGACAAATTTTGCAAAGACTGGGTATTTGTTTTGACTTGAGTTTAATTATTTATTATAAATAATAATCCAAAATATTCTGGACTTTTTTAATTAGAAAGTAATAGTTGTTAGAATTATTTTGATAATTTTATTGTATTTCAATTTAGTAATCCATTTAGTATTTATTGTATTATTGCTAAAGTGGTTCATTAATTGTGATTGTATTTATTTTTAATTGATAGCAAACCACACGATGTTTGGCCACAAATGGTGGACACAATGTCTGTTATAAGAGTGAAAGACTTGAATCCCAACGATATGTCACTTATTCTCGAGAATCCATACGAGAGTACATGTGATGGCATTTGGAGTGATTATTACTGATTTACAAATTATCATGTATAGTTAATTGAAATATAACACAGTATTACTTATACATATTCGACAACATTTGTACGGCAATAAAAATGTGTAATGTTTTTATAAACAAAATTCGTTATATTTTTAATGATTTTAAAAACATATCCTTAAACTGATTATCATTGAGAGCACAATAATTAATCTAATAACAAAATTATGTTTGTAAGTGATTATCAAATATACTAAAATACCCATAATAGTATATGTTTACACAGTTAATACTTTTTTAACATGATGTTTAATGTGGTGCTGGTTTTGGTTTCCTAATTACTAATTGTAATAAACACTTTGTTATGTCTTTTATTATATGAGTTAAAGAAAACTACATGTTTAAATAACTATTGAATAAGTTATGCATACCTTAACTGCTCAACAGATATGAAAATATAGTTTATTATTAAACATTTTCATAACTATTCATATAGTTATATCATTATATAAAAGGACCAATACTTGGGTTTATATTACTTAACATAATCAGAGACAACATGTTATGTAACCAAACGTAAGCATTGCATAAGAAATGTGAAATGCATTCAAACAAAGGGTTGAAAAATATTTGAAAAGCATAACAGTTTTCAAAACGTAATATTTCTTATGATAAATATTAAGAATAAAGAAGTCGTGTTTTTAATACACTCGCAATTAATATTATTTTTTAATTAAAATTTATCAATAAAACTTGTTTGAAAATGTATTAAAATTTTTATGCAAATTTTGACCACAAATTGTAAGTGCATTTATAATAAATAACATTTTAATACCATTTAAATGTTGAACAACTCTTGGACTGCTCATCACTGAATCATCAGCTTATCATTGACTTAATTATATAAAGTTAGTCAATGAAAATGTAAGTATTTTTTACATTTCTGTGATTTTTCATTGAATATTTTGCTATTAAATGCTTTTGTAACTTATTACAAATAAATGATAAAATATATTATTTACTAATTAGCAATTAATTCCTATGGATGTACCGCATAGTATGACCAATCGGCACACTATAAACCATATGTGTGGTGGAAGTGCCATGAATGTGTCTGTGCGGCCAAAGGGGGGCAACACTACGTCCCCCGATATCACATACTATACGCCAAACATATTTCGCATAACAAATACCCGTCAAAACGGAGTTCAGAATCCAATGCAAATGCCTATCAATACAAGTAAGTTGTTATTATCAAGCATATCAATAAATATTTATTTAATTCGTATTAAATTAATTAAAGCGATGAATGAATCAATAATAAGCCCGACATTAACACCAGGTTCTGTGGGCACCGGTATCGGACCCGTCAATGACGACCAGTTATACGTTGAGAAAGTGAAAAGTTTACGCAAATATGTGGAACCGTTACGTAAAATGATTGCCCGCATCGATGGCGACGACAGGTCTTAGATTTTAAATTATTTTTTAGTTTTTTAAAAATGTTTTTTGACATTATTTTTGTAAACAGATTATCAATCGATAAGTCAAAAGAATTGAATAAAATGAAGATTTTGTTAACCATTATAACGGATCCATCGCTAAGATGTCCGTTGAGTACACTCGAGAAGTGCCAAAAATTTTTCGATAAACTGGATTTTACAGATAAAGTAATATTTTCATATTTTTAATTATAAGATACTTTTAAAAAATGCTTGATTTTGTAACAATTAGTTTCTTTTTCATTCAACATTTACTAATTGTTATAAATTTATATTAATTAATAATAGATTGAAACACAAACCGCAGGACCCGTTGACACACATGCGGTGCAAAAAGCACCCGATGTTTGTCAGCCATTATTGGATGCGATTACAGGCCATCTCTCGCAACCCCTATTCAACCACACATTGCAGCGAACATTCGGGCCGACAATCGCGGCGCTCACTAACAACCCATACATACAGTCGAGCCCTCAATCCCTAAATCGCAAACCCGAATACCATTACGACGTCTGGGATGTACTTCAGGGAGAGATCGCGCGATTAGATCCGCGATTCGCTGTAACATTGGATCCGTTGAGACACTTGGGCTCCAAAACCGTTCATCTCATCTGCAAATTAGGTTTAATTTGCAATTGTTTTATAAATCATATATTAGTTAATATACAATTTAAACGTTTGAAACACTAGTAAAATTCTTCATTACATAATTTTCTAATTGTTTTAATCTATATAAATATTAATTTAATATAATTTTTTAATTAACTTCGAGTTTTATATCAATAATTACAAACATATTAGCTTACTAGATAATTATTATTTACAAATATTTATATTTAAAATATAAATTAATTTAAACATTATTAGATGATAAGGACCTTCCGGGTGTCCCACCGATAGCTATACGAGTACCGGAGGGTTACCCCGAAAACGCCCCGCAATGCAGTACTGATGCACTCGAATACAGCTCTTCGCCACTCTTTCAAGACATACAAAAGTTGTTTGACTTAAATGTAAATAAATTGCCTCAAAATGTTTCAGTTACGGCTTTACTTAATTGTTGGGTAAGTGTTTAACACATCGCTGTAGAAATGCATTCATTTATGAATTAATTTTAATAGTTTTAATGTTAATAATTGTGTTAATAGGAGTGGAGTGTCCGACAGTCAGTCTCAGCAGCACTTAATCCCATTTGCGTCTAAATCCAAGCGTCCAATACATGTAAAATATGTGCACATTTTGCTCACCGTTTATATTGAATTATTATAAAATATTTAAGGAAAGGCTAAATATCTCCACTAAATATATACGATAGCAATGATATTCCAATATAATTAATTCAAATATTGCACAATATTATTTATATTACATTTTTGGCAATAAAATTGTATGACAATAATGTTACCATTTTATAAACCACCTTCCTCATATATGAATTAATACAATTAAATATTTTTATCCCTATTTCATCCGAATGTTTACTAATAATTATTACAATTAATATAAAATAATTTATAAATAAATATCAAGTAATTGTTTCAATAAATTGCATTTTACTTAAACAAAATATTTTATAAAAAAAATTCACAAAATAAAATTAGTTTAAAGAATTTAAAATGAAAAATATAATATTGTATTAAATAAATTGAATTATATTAAAATCACTAAACATTTGTCGGATTTTTATTTTGAATAAAACTTCTTCTCATTGTTTACAAGGATTTCAATTGTCTTGAGTTTAGGACTCGAAGACAAAACAGCATTCAAATCATTATTTAAAAAATCAGTGTATATTGCATTGTATGACAAGTGTTTTCAGCGCCGGTAGTCTTGAGATGTGTGACAAACACTCGCGAGTCATAGCATTAATAACGATGAATAGGTACTGAAGTCGTGGCCAATGTTTGCCACAATCAAACAGAAAGTGTTGAGTCATTCTCCAGATATCAAGTGTTAAATGTGTTAATCGGTGGCAGAGTTTCAATGGGTTTAAGTTAAACCGTTTAACAGCTTCTGATGGATAGATATATTGAGCTTTAAATCCAATCGTTTTAATCGGAAATAATATTCTAATGAATCTAATGTTTGACCATTTAATAGGAAGTTATTTGTAATTATTTGAAGTGATAATCGTTGCAATTGTTTGCAGTTTAAGCCAATTATACGCAAAGACTCAGACAATGGGTTGACATTCATTACTGCAAATCTGAGTCTCAATTCTCGTAATTGTGTTAATCGTGACAATTGTATCGACAGTTCGGTCGAAGTCACAAGAATTTCCTCATTGACGACAAGACTTTTAAGTGACTGATTCTGTGCCACGAATGCAGACAACAGACTTATGCTCTCAATTGAATTCTCTGTTAATTCTTTGTCAATAGACGTCTGTAAGAGTTGTCGTAGACTTCGGATAACCGAATGCCAGTTAAATGAGACAATCGGTGGCAATAATCGAGCGCTTGTTTCATGGCTTTAGTCATACCAGAGATTCTTGAAATAATATGTGATAATTATCGGGCATTAAACGACAGTAAACCCTTAAATGTCGGCAATTGTCTCGAAATGAGTTCAACACTTCGGGAATGTGTTTCTTATATATACTGTCTATTCCTCGACAGTCAATGGTTTGAATGTTTGCACACTTTATGGCCATTTCTATAGCACTTCTCTTTTCCTTCGATAATCTCTTAATAAATTTGTCATTAAGAGTGATGTCGACAACACTGTCGAAGACTGTCCTCTGGAACTGTTT